>JAPXFY010000161.1:17500-82500 GCA_030674185.1 Monoplex corrugatus | reverse complement strand
ATCGCCGCCCATTTTTAGCGCATAACCGCAGTGCAGTGCAAGCCTTTTTTAACGTATCATTTTGTTTTATTTTATTTTATCTTATGTTGTTTTATTTTGGTTTATTCTGTTTTATTCTACTTTATTTTGTTTTGCTTTATTTTGTTTTATTTTATTTTGTTGTAATCTATTTCATTTCACTTTGATTTTTTTTTATTTCAGTTCTATTCTGTTTCAGTTTTATTTTATTTCATTCTATTTTATTTTCTTTTGTTTTATTTATTTTATCTTTTTTTATTTGATTTTGTTCTATTCTATTTTATTTGATTTTACTTCAGTTTTAATTAACATTTCATTTTACTTCAGTTTTGTTTTATTTTATTTTATTTTATTTTATTTTATTTTATTTTATTTTATTTTATTTTATTTTATTTTATTTTGACTACCCAGCTGAACCTGTCTCTCAGTGATAAAAAAGCCACTTACTGCGTAGCTTTCATCGGCGATCCGGCCGACTTCTTCAGCGCAACTGCTTATTTTATTTTATTTTATTTTATTTTATTTTGTTCTATTTCATTTTATTTTACTTTCTTTATCTTATATCATTTCATTTCTATTTTATTTCGTGTGTGTGTGTGTGTGTGTGTGTGTGTGTGTGTGTGTGTGTGTGTGTGTGTACGTGCGTGCGTGCGTGTGTGTGTGTGTGTGTGTGTGTGTGTATTTTTGTTATTTTATGAAAGTGGATTTGTCTACAGAATTTTGCCAGTGACAAACTCCTTTGTTACCGTGAGATCTTCAACGTGCGCTGACTACCTTCTGAACACAGGACCTTGGTTTATCCTCTCATCAAAACAAGAACACCACTAACATCTAGACCACCACTTAAGATCTAGTGGGAAGGGGGGGAGGAAAAATCTCTGTCCTGTCCGTAATTGGAACCTGTGTTTGTCACGTCCTAGGTAGATGCTTTAAACCACTGGGCTTCACCTTCAGCTCTACATGGGCATTGTACTACCATCATTTTTTTTTTCGTGAGCTATGTAATATCTCGGCCATCTGTCATCTTTATTCTAAAGAGAGCTCAGGTGGACTCTTCTCATTCTTTGAAATCACAGCAGGTCACGCAACGAGTGAAACAAAGTAAAATATCAAAGAATGGTGGGGGTGGGGGGGGGACGCTGTATGTTGTTCACATAAAAGCCTGGACTCTACTCTCTGTCTCTGTCTCTGTCCTGTTTCTCTCTCTCTCTCTCTCTCTCTCTCTTTCACACATTCTTTCTCTCTCCTCCCTCTCTCTCTCTTTCTCTCTCTTTCATCTCTTCTTCTCTCTCTGTCTGTTGCTCTCTCTCTCTCTCTGTCTGTCTGTCTGTCTCTCTCTGCCTCTGTATCTATCTTTCTGTCTCTCTCTAATCTTTTTTGTCTCTCTCTCTCTCTGTCTCTATCTCTCCCTCTTTCTTTTCTCTCTCTCCACCTCTTTCTCTCTCTCTTCCTCTCTCTCCCCCTCTCTCTCTGTATCTATCTCTCTCTCACTTCTCTCTCTCTCTCTCAGCGTCTCCCTCTCTTTCTCTCTTTGTATCTCTGTCTCTCTCTCCTTCTCTCTCTGTCTGTACCCCTCTCTCTCTCTTTCTCTCTCTGTCTGTCTCTGTTTCTCTCTCTCTCTTTCTCTCTCGCATCTCTTTCGCTGTGTGTGTGTGTGTGTGTGTGTGTGTGTGTGTGTGTGTGTGTGTGTGTGTGTGTGTGTGTGTGTGTGTGTCTCTCTGTCTGTCTCTGTCTGTCTGTCTCTCTCTCTCGCTCCCTTTCTCTCTGTCTCACTCTCTGCGTTTCTCCTTTTCTCTGTGTGTCTCTGTCTATATGTCTCTTTCTCTCTGTCTTTCTGTCTCTGTCTGTCTCTATCTCTGTCTCTGTCTGTCTCTCTCCTTCTCTGTTTTGATCAATGTATCAGTGTATTTCATGCATTCATATATGTGTCAATGTGTTTAGTGTGTAAAGTACCAAGGACTGGGTGTAACACTGGGTCAGTGGGACCTAACGCTATTATCCTTGAGTGATTGTTTTGAACAGGCAGGCACAGATACACACAGACATACAGACACACACACACGCATACACACACACACGCACAGACACAGACACACACACGCACACACATTCACGTACGCATCATCATCATCATCATCATCATCATCATTACCATTATCATTATCATCATTATTATTGCTGCTGTTGTTGTTTTATGAATGATTACTATCATTGTCTCTTGGACATCATATATAGGAAAGTGTAGATTTCAGCCCAGTCTCATGGTCTCAATCCAGATTGCAGCCCCATAGCAACATCATTATTATCATCTACATTCTCATCTACAAA
Organism: Monoplex corrugatus; assembly: GCA_030674185.1. NCBI lineage: Eukaryota > Metazoa > Mollusca > Gastropoda > Littorinimorpha > Ranellidae > Monoplex > Monoplex corrugatus. Next base: position 80,154 of record JAPXFY010000161.1, on the reverse strand, counting down.
TGCCTATCAATTAACATCAGAAAGAGAGTCCTTCAATGTTATATAGAACCAATACTATTGTACAGATGCGAGGCATGGACAGTCAGCAAGCAAAGCCAGAGCAAGATTGAGGCAGCCGAGATGTGGTTTCTCAGAAGAATGTTGAGAGTTCCATGGACAGCAAAGAAAACAAACGAGACAGTCTTGATGGAGGCAGACACAAGTAGATCACTCATAAGGAAGATTAGGAAAAGACAGGCAACATTTATAGGCCATTTTATGAGGAAGGAGGATTTGGAGCACCTGGTCACAATGGGAAAGCTGGAGGGAAAGAGAGCACCAGGTAGACCCAGGGAGAGAATGCTGGACGGACTTGCAGGCTGGCTGGGGATGAGGGGGGTGGGGGAGATGCTGGGGGCAATGAGAGATAGAGATGGTTGGGAGTCCATGGTCGCCAACGCCATGTGGCAGGGCACCTGATGATGATGATGATGATGACATTCTCATCTATCATCACATCATGATGAAAACATGTACCGTACTCAGTGGCCAAAAACAGGGGCAGGGAACTGGAACAGTGAAATGAAGTCTTTTCATTTCAGAGGATTTGAAGATTGTTATGGGTTTTTTCCCTTCCCACCAGAAAGTTCAGATTTTGTCTTTCTCAGGGTCACTGTGAACTTGCAGAAGCATCGGATGAAATTAAACTGGGGGAGGGGGAGGGGAGGGGGAGGGGGTATGTATGTATGTGTATGTTGTATATGTATGTGTGTGTGTGTTGTATGTGTATGTGTGTGCGTGTTTGTGTATGCATGTGTGCCTGTGTGTGTGTGTGTGTGTCTGTTTGTTCTATGGATATGTGCGTGTGTGTGTGTGTGTGTCTGTTTGTCTATTGATGTGATGCATGTTTGTGTGTGTCTGTCTCTCTGTCTATGGATGTGTGCGTGTGTTTGTTTGTCTGTCTATGGATATGTGTATGTCTGTCTATGGATGTGTGCATGTGTGTGTGTGTGTGTGTGTCTGTCTATGGATGTGTGAGTGTGTGTGTCTGTGTGTGTGTGTGTGTGTCTGTCTATGGATGTGAGTGCGTGTATGTGTGTGTGTGTGTGTATGTGTGTGTGTGTGACTATGGATGCATGCGTGTGTGTTTGTGTGTGTGTGTGTGTCTGTCTATGGATGTGTGAGTGTGTATGTGTGAGTGTGTGTGTGTGTCAATGTGTCTATGGATGTGTGAGTGTGTGTGTGTCTGTCTGTTTGTCTGTCTATGGATGTGTGAGTGTGTGTGTGTATGTGTGTGTGTATATATGTGTGTGTGTGTGTGTCTGTCTGCCTGACTATGGATGTATGAGTGTGTGTTTGTGTGTCTGTGTGTGTGTATCTGTCTGTCTATGGATTGTGAGTGTGTGGTGTGTGTGTGTGTGTGTGTGTGTGTGTGTCTGTCTGTCTATGGATGTATGCATGTGTGAGCGTGTTCCTTTGAGAGAAAAATGTGTATGTATTTACAAGCACAGTATTCTTCATTTTTCATAACATGTGGAATAAACGTAAATCGTGCAACATATACAAACTCAGCAAGATGTTCAAACATGTAGGTTTGTTTATTGCTGTACAGATCCAAATGCTGTCAATAAACAACCACCATAATGATAGATATCACAGCCACAACCCACCATAACATATCAACAACACTACCACTATCACAGCATGCATTCCATCCTTTGTTACCCTAACCCGACAGAAAACATGTTTGTTTCATTCATATACATTTTCTGATTTTCATATTCATAGGGAAATGCTAAAGCATGTCACACAAGAAAATCAACCAAAAGAAGCAAAAGAACCAGTTTCCTTAACCCTTTGACACCTACACCCTATCCATCAACTGCAAAAACTTAATCCTTTGACTCCTGCAGGAAGCTGGTGGATAGGGTGAGGGAGTCAAAGGGTTACGTTTCTGCATTGCTAGCATAGTTGATAATGCAGGATGCTGGTGGAACAGGGTGCAGGAGACAAAGGGTTAAAACTGACATCTACAAGAAGCAAAAGAACCAGTTTCTCTTAAAACCAACATCTACCAATTTAAAAATTCTTACAAAAAAAAAACAACGTTTGTGTAATAGACATCATCTACTGAATAAAAAAACACATTTATTTAGTCATATCAACACTATAGAAAGCATACATAAGAACAATGATCACATCAGCAACAATTTCAGTCAATTTTGTAAAAAGAAACAGATTGAATTGATATTAAGCATGATATCTAAACACATGCACACACACACACACACACACACACACGCACACGCACGCACGCACGCATGCACGCACGCACACATGCACACACACACACACACACACAACATACATTAACACAAAAATTAAGCATGCCATGATGACATAATTGAAACTGACAGACCAAAGGCAGCAAACAACCATACTGACAACAACAACAAAAAGAAAGAACACACACACACACACACACACACACACACACACACACACACACACACACACACACACACACACACAACACACACACACAGAGAATCAGAACATGTGTTTAATAAAACTAAACAAGACAGGCGCAAATATTCAGCCAACTGACCTCTGTCAAGCATACACAAAATACAACAAAGAATAAATGCACAACGTTTAGCACCAAAAAAACAACAACAAAAATCACACCAGACAACTTCCCAAACATATTGCCAGGCAGGAGAAAATGGCAGATGCATTGTTTGGGAAATTGTGTATTGTTTCTTTATATGTTAAGTGTTGCACATTCATTCTTTGCAGTCTTCTCTACCTCCACCATCTACCAGTCTACCTCCATCATCCCTAGAGACACGAGAGGTGTAGCCATACTACCGTAATGCGGCCCGCGTAAACCACATATCCATGAAAATTTGGAGGAGACGAATCGTCCCCCCCAGGGCTCTAAGAGACAATGCTTTTGCACCAGCCTTTCGGCTGATGCTCAGCTGTCTCAAGAGCCAGTCATTACTCCTGCACCAGCCCCCTCTTGCTCCGACGGGCAGTCCTTCAATGAGGATCTTTGGTTCCTTCACATCGTGCAAGTATCTGTCAGTTATGGCTGGTGCCAGGCAGTTGTATTTGGTCGCCTTGGCCCGTCTGGCTTTCGCCAGGTCCTTTTGCTGCCATCCCAACGGTGGGGTCAACGAGGATGGCAGTGTCCTTTCGGACCAAGACAAGGTCTGGTCTGAGGGCGGTGCCGTCAACTAAGAAGGTAGGCTCCCAGTGGACCTTCCAGCCTACTCCTGCCGCCTTTTTAGCCAGGACAGAACATATCGACTCGTGCCTTTTAATGCGTGCATTCTTCACCGCCACACACGCTACAGCAATGTGACCAACCGTCTCTGTGGCTTGGCCACAGCGACGGCACATAACCTTCAGGCCAGGTGTAAACCTGGCCATCACTTCCCTCGTAGGGTACGTATTGGTCCGGAGCTGTAGTGCGGCGGTGAACTCACCACTCGAATATGTCCTGCCCTTTAGCCAGTGGTTGGCAGCAGGATGGTAGGCCCAGTTGGCGACACCCTTCCCCTGCACTGGCTGTTTGGCCCACTCTTTGTGGTGCTGTATTGCTCTGGCAGGGGAAGTCACAGTCAACGACTCTCGAGGGATCCCAAGGGCCTCCACTAGACGCACAATGTATTCGTCCTTGGAGTCCACCATGCCCTTTAGGATCTTTTCCTCACACCTTGGGACGTGAGTCACAAACTCGATCAGTCCTAGACCCCCTCTTCGCATTGGTGTGTAGAACAGATGATTCGTCACTTGTTCTGGTAGATGTAAGCAAAGCTTAATCTCCTTGCGAATCAACGAATCCAGTTCACACACATGCGTTTTCGGAGCGTCGGTGTTAATCAGGGAAGAGGCGAGTCTCAGAAGGACTGTGTCCCGTCAAATCTCCAGTTTTTGTTCTGGTTTGAGCGGTGCCTTCCTGATCCTCTCAGCCCAGACCCTGATCTGATTCACCAGCTCTGGACGCTCCAGGCCGATCCAGGGACCGAACTGCTTTCCAAGGTATGTTGTTTTCTGGTGTGGCGCAACCCATGGGACTGGTTGCTCTTTGGCCAGAAAGGGGTCAGCATCGTTGACTGTGAAAGTTTTGCCCGTGGATTTCACAAGAAAGGCGCAGGTAGTAAATATTCATTAGGGCGTGACGCCACGCGCACATCTCATTCACCCAGCCGCTTACGCCGGGAAGGTCGTAGATAAACACTGGACGGCACAGTACCAATTGATTGTCCGCCAACAAATTGTTTCTTTTAAGAAGAAAATAAACACTACTCCCACCATAACTTGGCTAACGGGAAAGAGACGGTGACGCACGCTTCAATGACGCAACACAACGAGTCAAGCGATACTGCCCCAGGACTCCACTTCTTTCAAAGAGCTCTTAAGAAGTCTGGTCACGGCCACGTGATTGGGAAGAGCAACACTAACCATCCAGCACGGTGCAGGTGGACAAAACAAGACACCAACCTCTACCCGCCCCGTCTTCTTACAGGCTGGCGACCAGGCCAGGCCTGAACGGAAGGCAATTAAACCAGGGCCAACCACGTCACCGGGGGCGGCTGCCCGGCCGCTCGTGTCACCGTGTCAAGCAGCCAGGCCTGACCACCATGTGTAAACAGTGCTTCTCACCCGTACCCGCCCCTCCCCTGTGCTCACACACAACAATGGGCAAGCGTGCGTGGCTGTAGGTAGGCTACGACTGACGGCACGTCACAGGGGCAGCATGTCACGGGTACGTCGTAGATATCACCCGCTCTCGCCACCTCTCTCTCTCTCTTTCTGTCTGTATATGTCTTTGTGTGTGTGTGTCTTTGTGTGTCTCCACTTGGACACGGTGCCAAGTATACCACCTACTGGTACTGGACATGTAAAAGGCTACACAAGTCACTGGCAACGGCCACGCAAGCACGCACACCCAGGCGCCCTCCTATCTACCCTCATGCTGCACTTTACCACTCAACCAACCATCATCAAGCAGAGCCACACAACAACAACAACAAACAACAACAATCACCCACTGCCTGCCTGCTCCATGTGTGTGGGCGGCACAGTAGCAATTGATTGTCCTCGAAGAACACACACACACAAAATATATATACAATGGAAATTAATAAAACATGTATATAATGGACATAAATATATATATATATATATCTCTCTCACTCTCTCTCTATACACACACACACACACACACAATATATATATATATACATATATATATATATATATATATATATACAGACATGTAATGAAATTACTGCATAACTATGTATTGTTTCTCTTTCACTCAAATATCTTCAACGGCAACATTTTCAAGACATATTTCCCAAACCACCACTCATCCATCACCTTCCAAACGGACAAAACCTTCAAACATCTGCTGCTGCTTGTCACATCCCGTTTTGTAGTTTTAAAAATGTTTTTTTAGTTGTAATATTTCTTTCAGTTGTGCTCTGTCACTTTCAGTTACCTTTCAACTGCATCATTTCTCTATTGCCTATCCTGAGTAACTCTCAGTCGCCCTTTTCCCTCAATGTTCAATGCTCTGTCAGTTTAGTGTCCACTTCTCTTTCACTTGACAAGACGACCTGGGCTGCTGGAAACGTCGTCGTCTGTACGCCAAAGGATCATGTAGAAACAAGGTCTTTTTTCATGTTTGCTTTTACCCTGTATCTTTTACCTCTGTGTATCAGAGCTCTCCCTGTCTGTATCTTTTTGTGTGTGCTCATGCGTGCGCGTGTGTTGTGTGTGTCTGCAATCGATCGCAATCACATTAATTGCCACTCATTGCCTTGTGCACAGTGCTCGCTCGCTTGCTCCCTCCCTACCTTCCTCACCTGCAGATCCCATCCATGGCTTTCATGTGCTCTCACCATCACTCCCGTCTCGGCGCTGTCATCAGCAGCATCCACCCTCGTGCGCAGTCAGCACCTCGGCCGGCGCAGGCATTGGCGGGTATGTACCCTGTCTCTCCATCCCTATGCAAATAGTGCATTACAGTGCTCATTCAACAGTGGCTTGTGCTTTTGCACCATTTCCTGTTAACCACCCACCCTACGTCCTTTGCATCAGGCTAACAGTCTGACGTAAGGCGGTCTTCCCCCTCCCATGTGAACAGCATCCAACAGACAAAGCCACCAATGCTCGGTTGGCACTAGTCCAAGGAAAGCGACTCCCTGGCAGTGGTCTTGGTGAGCTCCCTGTCTTCGCGTCTTTCTGTCTCCATTGCCGTAAGCTTCCTTTCTGTTCTCCACTGTACTTGTTGTTGTTGTTTTTTATTTAGTCCTTCCTTTCTGTCTTTATTTGGGGTTGGGGAAGGAGGTGGGTTGGGAAGGGGGTTGGGCTTGTCTCTAGCAATGGTGATGCAGTCCTGTACAAGCGCAGCGTGGCGGCAGGGCACATGTGTGTGCTGCCGGCTCCCAGCGCTGCCACTGTCGGAAGGATGTAAATCATGACACACCCCGGTAACATCTTTGGCGTGCCTCTCACCTTCCCCTTCCGGGACCCGCACACCTCCTACGCTGAATATCGCCCCTTTCAAGGGAGCGAACGACTGCCAAGTTTGGTGCAGATCCCTTCAGGAGACGCCAAGATACGGCTGTCCCAAAAATGCCATTTTAACAACCCCGTGGTTTTGGTTGGCCACCGTACACCACTGGCACTACGTAGTACGTATGTATGTATGTATGTAGTAGTGCGAATGGAACGACGCCGACGAGAGCGTTCCTTAGGGCGTGACACCAAGAGCACATCTCATTCATCCAGCCGGGAAGGTCGTAGATAATCACTGGGTGGCACAGTGCCAAATGATTGTCCGCCAACAAATTGTTTCTTTTCAGAAGAAAATAAACACTAGTCCCACTCTAACTTGGCTAATGGGAAAGGGGCTGTGACGCACGCTTCAATGACGCAACGCAACGAGTCGAGCAGTACTGGCCCAGGAGCCCACTTCGTGGAAAGACCTCTTAAGAAGCCAGTAGTGTCCTGGTCACGGCCTCGTGATCGGGAAGAGCAACACTAACCATCCAGCACGGTGCAGGTGGACAAAACAAACTCCAACCTCTACCCGCCCCGTCTTCTTATAGGGTGGCGGCCAGGCCAGGCGTCAAGTTAGGCAATTAAACCAGGGCCAATCACATCACCGGAACCGGCTTCCCGGACGGTCGTGTCACAGTGTCAAGCAGCCAGGCGTGACCAGGATGTGTATACAGTGCTTCTTAGACGGAGCCGCTCGTCCCGCTATGGTCACACACAACACTGGTCGCGCGTGGTAGGCTGCATGCTGGCGACACGTCACGGGGCATGATGTCACGGTTAGGTCGTAGATATCACCCGCTCAAGCCAGCTGTTTCTCTGTGGTGGTCTTTGATTTAATGTCTATTCACTAAAGTGATTTTAGACAACAACAACAAAAAAAAACAAAAAAAAAAGGGGGGGGGTGATAAGAGGAGTGAAGAGAATATTTGAAAATTGTCAATTTTGAACTTGAGAAAAGATGATCCAGAAAACAACTGTTTTGAAGAGGGGAAGGTAAAACTAACAAATAATGTTACCATAATTAACGATTTAAACAAACTAACAAACAAAATTGATAAATATCTGGAAGAAACGAAGAAAAAAATAAAACTAATAATTGACTAACCATAACAGTGAACAAGTGAAATAACATTTTAAAGGTAATTCGCTATAGGACTTTTTGACAGGCTAACAAAAAATTCATACAGTAATGATGATGAGGCAAATATATCAGAAACTGTACTCATAGATAGTGTTGGAATATGTCGTTTTACCTTAACGCAAGAAGAATATGACTATGTGTTATCTTCTTTCCACACAGACATACTATGTTCTTTGTGTATTTTGTTTTGAATGCATCAAGTTTCCATCTATACATAAGGGATTGTATAATTCTGCTGGCATGAAGCTGCTTAAGTATTTTGCTAATTTCAAAGTTCATGTGACATTTATCATACTTTTTCTGTTTTAATTGGAACTGCTTCCAGACGTAGTTGTCTATTAAAGTGTAATTCTCGTGCAACGAGAGAGAAAGCTGGATATTGTTTGAATCTGGTGAGTTATTAGCTCCCCGTTTGGCAGCCCTGTCAACTTTATCATTATAACGAAAAGAACTATGAGAAGGTATCCAGCAGAAAGTAATATCAGTGCCTCTTAAAGATAAATTATGAATCAAGTGACTAATTTCCAGATTCATTTCTGATCTTGTTTGTAATTTTGATAATTCAAGATCCTGAAGTACTGATTTTGAATCCACGCAAAAAAGTGTTTGAAAAATTGTCCTAGGAAAACTTATCATAAAGTTTAAAGCCATTAATATTGCAAAAAGTTCAGCTGTAAAGATAGATTTATCAAGTCCTATGTAGAAAGATTTTTCAATTTTGAGAGCAGGTATTAAAAACGCTGAGCCTGCTTTTCTTTCAATTACTGATCCATCAGTGTAAATTTTCAAATGATCGGAATATAAGTCGTCTATATGACATTTAACCTGACTTGCCAGTAAGTTTACATTGTCTCCTTTTTTTAAGTTAGTGTGATGTACGTCAAATTGTGCTCTTTGGAGTTCCCAACTGGGTACTGGCGAAAAGGAAGGTCTTATAGATACAGGATCTACGTGTAGATCAATTCCTGAACCTTTCATGACGTCAGATGTGTATGTTGCAAGAGTGACCTGTGAAGATATTGATTTAGCTCTTTTTGGAAAGTCGATATCTGATCTCAGTTTAATTTCTGTTTCAGAGATGTTTTCTACAGTGGTGTGTCTTAACAAAAATTTAGTAGAAGCGACTTTCCTTTGCTCATCAAGTGGCAACAGTTTGATTTCAGTATATGTGCGAAGACAGGAAGCATGCATTGGAAGACCCAGTGCAAGTTTGAAACCTTTACAATCTATGCTCTGCAGTTTTTTCATTAAGTGTTTCGGTGCACTGAAGAAGATTTCTTGGGCATAGGTTAATTTAGATCTAACAAGCGATTTACAAAGATGAACAAGTGTTGATGAATCTTGACCCCATGCCTGTTTGCGAACTATTTTTAAGAAATTTAAACTTTTTTGAGCTTTGGTTAATAAGTATTCAATATGCTGATTCCAAGATAATTTTGCCGTAAGAAAAACTCCTAAGAATTTAATTGACTCATTAAACTGAAGAAGAGTATCTCCCAGTTTGAAAGTGGGAATATTTACTGGGTTAGCTCCATTATTAAATAAAACTATTTTCGATTTTTCCAGGGATAGATGTAACCCATTTTCTACCATGTATCGTGCTATTTTATCAAGTTCTAATTGGTAGCATTTGCGTGTATAATTAATACAGCGCAAAGGAGTTTTCCTTTTCATATTTACCTGCATCCACATGCATAAATCGTCAGCATATTGAGCTAAAACTACATGCTTAGATACTTTACTGGGTAAGTCATGCATTAATATCATGAAAAGAAGGGGAGCTATAACGGATCCCTGAGGGATACCCATTTGAAGAATTCGTTTCGTGGAATATACATTTTCAATCCTCGTTTGAAATACTCTGTTTTCTAAGAAACACTTAACATAGTCAAAAATGTGACCTGTCAGCCCAATACTTTTAAATTTAAATAACAATCTGGAGTGCCACACTTGATCGTATGCTTTCGTTATATCAAAAAATGTAGCTAAAACACATTGACGTCTTGCAAATTGTTGTTTTATGTTAGTAGTTAGCTTTGTTAGGATTTCTACTGGTGACCTGCCTTTTCGAAATCCTGCCTGATTTACTGGTATTATTTTATTCTTTTCACAATAGTGCATCAGTCTCTTTAAGATTATTTTCTCCATTAGTTTACATACGTGTGATGTTAATTAATGCAATTGGCCTGTAGTTTTTCAGATCGGTATTACATTTACCTGATTTTAGTACAGGAACCACTATCGTTTCTTTCCAGTTGTTGGGCATTTTCCCACTATTCCAGCATTTTTGAAATATGTCATGTAGCAAAATTATAAAATTTTCTGGTAAATTTTTCAGCATCTCATTGGAAATTGCATCTAGTCCAACTGACGTTTTTTTACTTGGAAGGGACTGAATGGCATCTTTTAATTCTTGAAGTGTGAGTGATGCATTCATGTAGTGAGTATTATCAGAGGCAGGATCCTTATATACATCTTTCTTTTCTTCTCGTTCCCTATAGTCTCTACTAGAGACAGGAAGTCCTTCTACACGACAGGTCTCAGCAAACACGTCTGCAAAAGCTTCTGCTTTTTCCAGTGAGCTAGGAAAAGGGTTATTTTCTAGCTTTACTGGAATTGATGGCAACTTAATCCCGTTTTTCATTAATTTTAGTTTTTCCCAAATCTTTATCATGTCTTTGTGGTCATTTACTTCACATTTACAAAAAGACGTCCAGTGTTGTTCTTTGGCTTGCTCTATGATTCTGTTACACTTAATGTTGGCACTTTTCATCGCTGTATGATTTTCAGGTGACCTGTTTGCTAAATAGATTTTGTATTTTTCTTTCTTTTCGTTCACTGCCTTTTGACAATCCTCATTCCACCAGACATTTCCATGATGTTTTCCTATTTTCGACACTGTAAGTTTTGGAATTGAAATGTTAGCAGCTCTTAACAGTGAGTTACAGAAAACTTCGTACATGTCGTTTATGTTCATTGCTTCAGATAGATCTGTTCTTGTCTTTTCAAGGATTGCCTTAAAACTGATCCAGTCTGCGTTTTTATAATTAAACTTGGGTAAACTATCTTGTGGCATGGCGTCTATTTTAGTAGTATGGTTTAGGGTAAGACGTATGGGGATGTGATCTGATCCCAACAAGTCATCCTCTGTTTGCCACGTGGCGTTTGGGGCTAGGGATGGTGAGATTAAAGTGAGGTCGATAGCTGTGGGTCTGTGGGTTGGTATATCGGGGATCCGGGTAACGTGTCCGTTGTTAAGTAAATATAAATTGGAATCTACAATATTTTCGATCAACCTGTTGCTTGTTATGTTTGTGCAATACTTTTCCCAAAATGGGGCATGTGCATTAAAATCACCTCCAATTATCCACTTGTCATCCTGATCTTGAAAGTGTCTTAACCATTCAGTGTTCACAGAATCTGGGCCTCTTGGTAAGTATACAGAGGCCATATTCACAACTAACGATGAGGAAAATTTTATAATGATTGCACATGATGAAATAAATGCGGTAGATTTAGGTACTGGCGATGTTCGTTCACAATAGTTCAGTCCTTCCCGAATGTATATAGCTGTTTGTACACGGCCACCGTCATTTACAGAGTCACATATTGGTGGATAATAAAAACCGGATATTTTAGGTAATTTGGTTTTGATGGTATTCAGCGACTGTAGAAGCATGACATGGACGTTTTTAGAAGAGAGATAGTTACTCAAATATGAGATGTTTTTAACAATGGAACGAGTGTTCCACTGAAAAATGTTGATATCACTTACTACACACGTCTTCATGAGGAACGGTTGATAAACTTTAGAACAATATGGTAAGTTTAGATAATTCAATATTCATTTAACTTGGAATCAAAAGGTACAAATAGCATAAAAACGAAGTAGGTAAACAAGTAAATAATTAAGTAAAACAATATAGTTGAGAGCTGAACGAAGAGGAACTGAATCTGGGCTGAATCTAAAATGACCAGGGAGAGAAGAAAAATTGAGAGTGGAAGCCGGGTCTTTGTTGATGTCGTTGCCGGTTTGATCTCCTCCTCGGTTTTTCCCAGAAGAGCTGATGGATTTGCCTCCCTAAGTTTCTGGCCAGAACGCTTGCCCCTCTGGTGGTTGGATGGACGTCGTCCTGGCTGACTTGAGTGTGACTGATAGTTTGGAGATTATCATTGTTGACATAGTTGACACTTGCTGCTTTTAGGAGTCGCGCTTTTGTCAGGGCATTAAGAAGCTCTCTTTTTACGTTTAGGTGTTTGTCCCTCACAGGAGCGACCTGACTGACCACTACCTTTGCTTTCGGAAATTGTGTGTTGATGATTTTCACACATGTTTCTAGGTTTATGCTGCATTCAGTGGGCTCCTTTGTTTTCAAATCTGTAATCCCCACATGTAGAACAACACAGTCAGGTTCAGGTGTCAGTTCTTCTTTCGATTTTTCAATGGCTGTCTTACAGTCGTCGATGGTACGGATTTTTCTCGTTGCCACCTGAAAACCGTAAGAACAGCCCAGTCTCTTTCCATCCACTTTATTTAGGACGGAGTCGTGGATGATAAGGACACGTGGAAGAATATTAGATTTCAATCTGGAATGTGCAGATGATACCGCTGTTTTGACGTCACGGTGAGGTTTTGTAGAGACGTCTGGTCTTTGTTTGACGTCATTTTTCCTTCCTTTAGGTGTTTTTTCCTGATCTTTCAGTTTTGGAGGTTGAGCCGCGCATTCCGCATAGGAGGTGAATTTGTCCATCGGTGACATGGTGGAAAAGTCACCGTGGACCGCGGAATCAGTTTGGCTCGCAATGGTGGTCGTAAGTATTGGGCACTTATTGTCATCGCGCAGCTCCTTTAACGTTGTGTTGTTTTCTAATAAGATTTTCCTCTCTGTTTGTAGTATGGTTGTGAGGCTGTTTATTTGTTTTGACAGTTCTTGTATAGTATTTTTCAAATTGTCGATTTCCCTTACCGCCTCATGACATCTGCAGCCACATGATGACATCGATCGTAGCTGTGGGACGTTCGGCTGATTCCTGGATGGTGAAAGGGTCCGACTGGAGGTCTGTAATTCATGATGATCGGAGGTTTCTGGGGTCTCTGCAGGTGGTGGTATCTCTGCCTTGGTGTTGTCTGTCCTACGGGTGGTCTTCTTTGCGTTTTCTTTGTTGAGACAACGTTTCGACCTTGTCATTTTTAGCCTAGTTGATTCCTCTTTGTAAACGTTCAGTTATAATGCCGCCATCTTGTTTCTCTGTGTGTGTGTGAGAATGTCAGTGTGAATGTGAGTGAGTGTGAGTGTGAGTGTGAGTGTGTCTGTGTGACTGTGACTGTGACTGTGACTGTGACTGTGAGTGTGAGTCTGAGTGTGTGTGTATGTGTGTGTGTGTGTGTGGGTGTGCGTGTGTGTGTGTGTGTGTGTGTATGTTTGTGTGTGTGTGTGTTGACTTGGACAAGCTGCCAAGTATACCAGTTATAGGCACTGAACATCTAACAGGCTACACAAGTCACTGGCAACGGCCAGGTAAGCAGGCACACCCACGTGCCCTCCTATCCACAGAACACTAAAACAACAGAAGGGACAAGCCCTCTTAGCGCGATCGAAAAACGCGTGCTGGTTGGCTCGGCTGGCCGCCATCTTGTTAATGCTGAGATTCGCTGTCGCGGCGAGCGATACACACACGCAGTGCGCTGCTCTCACATGGCTTGCCTCTGTTTACGTTTGTAACCTGACAGACTGTTTACGTATGTGTGTGTAAAAGGAGAGAGAGAGAGAAGAGAGGGGGGAGGGGACAGGGGTGGGGGGGGGGGGGAATTGCCGATGCATGGGTAGAAAACTATTGCATGATACTCATAGTCATACCCCCCAAAAAAAATTCTTACTTCTTTGAAAAGTGAAACTCTTCATTAGCCGTCGCACTATTATTTTCACCCAGTCACTGCTTCAGAAACATTGACCTGTCACACGGCTGTGCAAAACTGGCCAAATCGTTCTCTTTAGTTTACCTGCGGACGGCAGCTGTAGGCCTGCAAAGCCTGGCATTCCAGAGTGGGGGAAGGGGGTGGGATGCAGGGTCGAGACGGGGTCACGACAGTAGCTGCGGACGAATCCCTTCTTTGTCTGTATTAAAACTTGATCATTTTACCCGATCTTCTCCTGTCTGTAGATACGGAACCTAAAATATCTGGATGTTGATTTTTTGTGATTTACAAGTTTGTTCTAAGTGCCCGCGTTACGTCTAAGAATTAGAATTTGTACCGTTGGCTGAAGTTTGTAATCTACAAACTTTTGCAGTGACTATGTGTTCAGCTGCTGTGCTTTTTTGTTAAAACGTGTATTGTTCACGTGTTAAAACTTCTAATTCCACTGATGCTGATTTTTTGTTTCCCCCCCCCCCCTTTTTTTTTTTTATCGTTTTCTCATCCTTTTGTTCTCGTTTTATTTCATCTATTTTTTTTTTTTTTTTTTTGTCGTTGACTTGGAGACTGGTTTCCAAATATATATGTGATGCTGAAGTATTGATGTATATGAAGTTAAGTGAAAGTCTAAGGATAAGTTACTCACTATAATCTGCTTTGAACATCACATCATTCAGTCTTGTACTCAGAGCACTGTTGTGAGAGAACTGAACAGTTTTGTTGTTTTGATCGTAGTTCTTTCCTTACGTATTAGTGTTAAGTGTTGTGTGTAGAATTGAACAATGGCTGTTGTTTATGAACACACTGCAATTTTGCACAATGAGAGACTTCAGTCTTTGTGTCGAGCATGTGGTGGGCGTTCCAGCAAAAAAAACAAAAAAAAGCAAACAAACAAAGCCCAGGGCTCCCATTCTCTGTCAGTATGTGCTCAAAGTGCTATGCATGGCTGAGAAAACTGAAGATGTCGTCTGTTCCATCGAAAACAATAATGAAAACCAGTCTGTCTGATGTGGAGAAGGTGGCACCAATGTGGGTTAACTTTGATGCAGTTCAGTGTACACTATTCATTACTGTGTTAAAACTTCAACCTGCATTCAACATGCACCCGGCAGTGTGTGATGACCAACCTCTTGACCCCAATTCAGTGGAGTAATTAAAACGCGCACCTCTCCTCTCAGGTTCAGGTCGAAAACTTTCAAGTAAGTGGAGGTGCACGCTGGCATGCTGTAGTTTGTGTGGCATGTTGTTCTGTGTGCATGGAAACTGTCAGGACTGCATTAACGGCGGTTTAAAACAGCAAAATTTTGTGAAATCGGAAATTATCCGTCTCCGTACTTGTGGTTGTGCATGTATTTGAACTAACACTACAGTCTGCTTTGCCAGTCAAACACATTCGTGTTTGGTATCATTTTAAAGCTCGTGGTTCTGGCCATCCAGCTATCTACAATACACTCTAGTTTGGCCAAAGCGCTTTAAAAAAATGTAGCATTTAAAGTCATACCCATTTCCCCCAGTTAAACGCCAGATGTCAGCTATGGCTGCTGACAGGCGATATATAAACAATCTGCCCAGGGAAGGCAGGCATCATGGTCGGGTCACGCATAGGTCAGCGCGCTCGGCTCAGCAACTAAAGGGAAGGGTTGGAACAGCAGTGGTCACTTAGTCAGTTAGTGTGTGTACTGGGACTGAGGGGGAGGATGTGTGTGTGTGTCTTACACTTCATACCATTAGTTTTTCTCTTTGTTATGTGTTGAGTCATCATTTTGTGTATGCTTACTTCTGAATTTATGTTAGTATTGTTACACAAGCAATCAGTCGATCTTTTCAGGTTTAATGTCATTGTCAACAGCGAGGATTATTTAAAAGATGGTACCTTTAGACATTTGATTATAACATGCGCCACACACATGAGACAGAAGTCGTACACGACAAGTAAGAATGATTGAGTTTCACAATTTTTTTCTGTGAAATTACAAAGTGTTCATCACTTCAGAGTTTTTGCCTGTCGTATACAACAACATAAAAATGAAGAACTCAGAATAAAAAAAAACAACAATAAAGTAATATAATACAGAATTCACACATGTAAAATTCATGATTTAAAATGTACTCACATGACTTGACAAAGACATGCCTGGACATCTTCCCAAAATGATCAACCACAGCGGTGTATAATTCACAGTTAATCCAGCTCCAACAGCACTCATTCCAGGAATGTTCACATCTCAAGTGTCTTGTCAGCCACAGCGGTTTATAATACACAGTTAGTCTTCACACGTTAAGTTTCTCGTCATCCACAGAAATGTAGTAAAATATTCACTGTTGCATTAATGGCCCATGAGTGTTCACAGGTGTGTAATACACAATCAAATCTAAAATCCACAGATGAACTACATAATTGTTCACAAGTTCAGTTCCTTATCACAATATCAGCTACAGCAGTGTGTTATGTTCACAGTTAAATCCAGCTGAAATAGAGGTCTGTAAATGTTCACATGTTAAGTTTCTTGTCCTTGTTCAGTTCTGCACCTCTGACTTTTGACTTCAGTTGCTGATTGAACAGTTTCACTTCGTGGTAAATCCTGATGTTGCAATAAGCAGCAATAAGGCTTGCCAAACATTCACACTCACAATTCAGATCATCTGTTTGTGACTTGACAAAGCTGTTCAGAATAGTTTGCCTTGGGTTGGCTCTTGGCAATCCCTTTGATGTAAGCTACTCTGAAGTGAAGTTCAAAGCATCTGAAAACCTGCAGCAGTGGCTCACTGACACGAACCAGGCATCCAAGTTTAAACTCTTTGAGTGACACAAGTGACACAAGTGAGGGAGTTTCTCCAGTTGCCTCATTTGCACTGATGGTGAACTTTTCCACACAGAGAGGACAGTCGTTTTTCTGCTTGAACTTCCTCACGACAGCACCAGCAATGTACTGAACAATGTCTGACTCGACGGGTGGCAGTTCCATCTCCAAGTCTGTGAAGGAAGAGGAAACCAAGTTGTTCTCACAACTGAAGGAGTTGGTTTCGATGGGGTCTGCATGATCAGCATTCTCTGCATCACATTCAACGTCTGCTGTGCATGGGTTGACAATGGGATGGTGTCCATGCTCACCATCAGGCTGGCAGTTGGCACCAGCACTGATTGTCTTGTCCAAGAGCTCTGATGTTGTAGAAGAACAAGACAGGCAACGGAGTGCATCGACATATGCTGGCAACGTCGGGTGGTCGTTGAAGCCATTGTAGCCACGTATTTGACTGTGAAGGTTCTCAACGTGATCCTGGTTACACTTTCTCAGGCACAAGTGTGTCAAGACCTCCTCCTCCATGATTAGCTTTTGGCTCAATCCCTTCATTGCCGAAAGCACTAGGAGCCACCCTTTGTGACTTGGAATGTTGCTGGCCAGTTTGTCATTCTTTGGGTTTGTGAAACACCAGCTTTCCACAAAGTTGGAAAAGGAAGCAAATCGAACCTGGTCACCCTCAAAATCACTCCTTGTGACCGGCTTCTTCCCGACTGGGGCGGAGAGGGAATGAGAGTCGACAAAATCCCACATGCTGTTCACCGTCTCCACAAAGCATGCTGTTTGAAGAGCAGCCTCGGACATCAACGACTTTGACACATACAATTTCAAGGCAGCAGCGACTGAGTGGGAAAATATCTGGCATGCCAAGATGACTTTCATCTTTTTCCCTCTGGGCAGGGTGAAGTGACACTCCTTCAGCTTGGGAGCAGCGCGAATTGACCCGCCAGATGTTTCAAGGGAGAAGAGTTCTTGGAGGTGACACCACTTTGCAATCATTTTTCTCCATCCCAGCTGAAGGAGATGTATTTCGTCATGAAATTGTTCCTCAAGTTTTTGATGAGGTGTGGCGGATCTGGCATGACAAAGGACTGTGTAGTGCCATGAAACACATACGGTCGTTCCACACACACACCCATGTCTTTCATCCATTTCCATTGGCAGGATTCTTGGTCCATCACAATGGCATCAACATACAAACCAATCCCTGTGACGGCTCTGACGATTTCGGAAATGATGGCTGTCAAAGTAGGTGTTGCCAGGTTGTGCTTGGCAACAAAATACCCCAACACCTGCTTCCACTTCAGGGTCAGTCCCCTGATCATGACCAAAATTGCTTGGTCAGGGATTTCGTCACTCTGGTGATGCTCGCCGCAGTTGACAAAGCCGACCAGCTCGTCACGATGATGACTGTAGGTCAGGGCTTTGGTCAGTCATTCCATCCAAGGAGAGTGTCACTCTTTTCTCATGTTCTTCAAGTGCTAATGTTCTCAAGCGCATCATTTCCACCAGACTCTGACACAGACCGACCCCAGTCAACACAGTTGAAAAGCGCCTCCTGAGTGTTCTTGGATGTGGAAGCATAAACCCAACGGAGCGGAGAACGGCATAAGCAGAAGTGCTCCTAAAGTACACAGCGAGACACAACTCCATAGCCTCTTTCTCGGTGTCCCAGTTGATCCACTTTTTCTTCCGCATCATGATCTTGAATAAAGCTGCTGGAACAACTGGCAGGTCTTTGAGGAAATTCTCCAGGATTGCTTCTTTCTTTGCACGAAGAGACGCTACTTGTACAGCATGGCGCTTTATAAGTCTGACCTTGGCTGCTTGTGCTGTTTTGCATTTCCTTTCAAGTTGTTTGTTTTGTTTCTTGAGGTCTTCTAAAGCACGTTTGGCCTGCTTCAGCTCTCGGGCCAACTTCTCAGGATCTGGTTCGGACGCTTTCACCACGGGTCTAGTACTGTCTCTGTCACCATCACAATCATCACCATCACCTTCATGATATACAGAGCTGGAGGCAGTATCTTGTCGTCTCCTCTTTGGTACAGGCTCTCTGATCTTGGGCGGAGGTCGTCGACATTCCATGGATGGAGGAGGATTTGGGCAGCTGACAATGGTAGGCACGGCAGTCGGTAGCAGTCGAGAATGCTGAATGTCTGTAGGGCAGTTGAAAACTTTCTCATGAAAATGTACAGAGCACACCCTTTTCGACTTGATGTCAGCAATCTTGACGTCATCTCTCCTGATGTTGATGATCCACTTCTGGCACCTGAAACAAAATCAAAGTAAACATGAAATACATCCACAGTTGCCTCATAGCTCAGCTTGCCAACCACCACCAAGTATGTAGAATTTGTGATTAACCAAGCTCACCTAATCACAGTCAGTCTCAGTCTCAAAGTCACTCTTACCACACACAGACACACACGCACACACACACACACACACACACAAACACACACACACACACACGCACGCACACACACGCACGCACGCACACACACACACACACACACACACACACACACACACACACACACACATATATATTATATGCACGGGATTATGTAGGTCAGGTTATCTAATGAAATATTGATAAAAAAAATATAAAGTTTCCATGCACATTTGCCTCCACATACATAACATAGGGTCTTACATGTGCAGTTCATGCACTGCATTTGTAAACAATGGGGCAGGCCGGTGTCGGTTGGCGGTGGCCTACACGTTGTCGGCGCACACTTTGTTTTGACAAGTCACACGTGTACACACACACTGGCACTCAACACAAGAAGACTGAAAATAATACCAACTTACCTCTCTCTGTCTGTCTCCGTATTTGGAAAATAGAAGAAGCGCACTGGCTTGCCTGTTCTTGGGTCAATACTTGTACGATTGTTGTTGCTGCAGTTGATCACACAACAGTAACACGCTCCGCGTTTGGTTACAGTACTGGTACTCGCCATGCTGCCTCAGTCAGCATTTTAAAAATGGCGCCCCGAACGTTTACGGAAATTGCCGGAACATACCGAGGAGGCGCTTGTCCCTTCTGTCTTATTTGTCTTCTGTGCTCCTATCTACCCTCATGCTGCACTTCACCACTCAACCATTATCAACAAGCACAGCCACACAACAACAACAACAAACAACAACAATCACCCACTGCCTGCCTGCTCCATGTGTCTGGGCTGCTGCATTGCAACCAACAACACACAAAAACACACTACAACACAACAGGCCAGCCCACGACGTCGAACAACACACACACACACACACAAAATATATATATCATGGAAATTAATAAAACATATATATCATGGACATAAATCTCTCTCTCTTTCTCACTCTCTCTCTATCCACACACACACATATATATTTATATATAGATGTGTAATGAAATTACTGCATAACTATGTATTGTTTCTCTTTCACTCAAATATCTTCAACTGCAACATTTTCAAGACATATTTCCCAAACCACCACTCATCCATCACCTTCCAAACGGACAAAACCTTCAAACATCTGCTGCTGCGTGTCACATCCCTTTCTGTAGTTTTAAAAACTTTTTTTTAGTTGTAATATTTCTTTTCAGTTGTGCTCTGTCACTTTCAGTTACCTTTCAACTGCATCATTTCTGTATTGCCTATCCTGAGTAACTCTCAGTCGCCCTGTTCCCTCAATGTTCAATGCTCTGTCATTTTAGTGTCCACTTCTCTTTCACTCGACAAGACGACCTGGCCTGCTGGAAACGTCGTCGTCTGTACGCCAAAGGATCATGTAGAAACAAGGTCTTTTTTCATGTTTGCTTTTATCCTGTATCTTTTACCTCTATGTATCAGAGCTCTCCATGTCTGTGTCTTTTTGCGTGTGTGTGTGAGTGAGTGTCTGTGTGTGTGTGTGTGTGTGTGCAATCGATCGCAGTCACATTAATTGCCACTCATTGCCTTGTGCACACTGCTTACTCGCTTGCTCCCTCCCTACCTTCCTCACCTGCAGATCCCATCCGTGGCTTTCTTGTGCTCTCACAATCACTTCCGTCTCGGCGCTGGCATAAGCAGCATCCACCCTCCTGAGCAGTCAGCACCTCGGACTGCGCAGGCATTGGCGGGTAAGTAGCCCGTCTCTCCATCCCTGTGCAAACTGCATTACAGTGCTCATTCAACAGTGGCTTGTGCTCTTGTCCCATTTCCTGTTAACCACCGACCCTACGTCCTTTGCATCAGGCTAACCCTTTGGCGTAAGGCGGTCTTCCCCCTCTCATGTGAACAGCATCCAAGAGACAAAGCCACCAATGCTGGGTTGGCACTAGTCCAAGGGAAGCCACTCCCTTACAAACACAGTGCTTGACAATGGTCTTGGTGAGGGGGTTGGGGTTGTCTCCCTGTCTCCCTTGCCGTAGGCTTCCTTTCTGTTCTCTACTGTACTTGTTGTTGTTGTTGTTTTTTATTTAGTCCTTCCTTTCTGTCTTTATTTGGGGTTGGGGAACGAGGGGGCGTTGTTGAGGGGGTTGGGGTTGTCTCTACCAATGGTGATGCAGTCCTGCACAAGCGCAGCATGGCAGCAGGGCACATGTCTGTGCTGCCGGCTCCCAGCGCTGCCACTGTCGGAAGGATGTAATTGATGACACACCCCGGTAAGATCTTTGGCGTGCCTCTTACCTTCCCCTTCCAGGACCCGCACACCTCCTAGGCTGAATGGCGCACCTTTCAACGGAACACACGACTGCCAAGTTTGGTGCAGATCCCTTGGAGGGGACGGCGAGATACGGCTGTCCCAAAAATGCCGTTTTAACAACCCCGTGGTTTTGGTTGGCCACCGTACACCACACGCACTACGTAGTACGTATGTATGTATGTAGTAGTGCGAAGGGAAGGACGGCGACGAGTGCGCTCGTTAGGGCGTGACGCCACGCGCACATCTCGTTCATCCAGCCGCTAACGCCGGGAAGGTCGTAGATAATCACTTGCCGGCACATTTCCAATTGATTGTCCGCCAATAAAAAAAAAAATTTTTCAGATGAAAATAAACACTACTACCACCCTAACTTGGCTAACGGCAAAGAGGCGGTGACGCACGCTTCATTCACGCAACACATCCAGTCAAGCGATACTGCTCCAGGAGCCCACTTCTTTCAACGACCTCTTAAGAAGCCAGTACAGTCCGGGTCACGGCCGACTGATTGGGAAGAGTAACACTTAACCATCCACCACGGTGCAGGTTTTTCAAGACAGATTTCACAAACCACCACTCATCCATCACCTTCCAAACCGACAAAACCCTCAAACATCTGCTGCTGCTTGTCACATCCCTTTTCGTAGTTTTTTATACATTTTTTTAGTTCTAATATTTTTTTTTCACTTCTGCTCTGTCACTTTCAGTTACCTTTCAACTGCATCATTTCTCTATTGCCTATCCTCAGTAACTCTCAGTCGCCCTGTTCTCTCAATGTTCAATGCTCTGTCATTTTAGTGTCCACTTCTCTTTCACTTGACAAGACGGCCTGGCCTGCTGGAAACGTCGTCTGTACTCCAAAGGATCATGTAGAAACAAGGTGTTTTTTCATGTTTGCTTTTACCCTGTATCTTTTACCTCTATGTATCAGAGCTCTCCCTGTCTGTATCTTTTTGTGTGTGTGCGTGCGCGCGCGCGCGCGCGCGCGTGTGTGTCTGCAATCGATCGCAGTCACTGCTCGCTCGCTCGCTCCCTCCCTACCTTCCTCACCTGCAGATCAGATCCATGGCTTTCTTGTGCTCTCACCATCACTCCTGTCTCGGCGCTGGCATCAGCAGAATCCACCCTCCTGCGCAGTCAGCACCTCGGCCGGCGAAGGCATTGGCGGGGAAGTAGCCTGTCTCTGCATCACTGTGCAAACAGTGCATTACAGTGCTCATTCAACAGTGGCTTGTGCTCTTGTCCCATTTCCTGTTAAGCACCCACCCTACGTCCTTTGCATCAGGCTAACAGTCTGACGTAACGCGGTCTTCCCCCTCCCATGTGAACAGCATCCAACAGACAAAGCCAGCCATGCTGGGTTGTCACTAGTCCAAGGGAAGCGACTCCCTTACAAAGACAGTGCCTGGCAATGGTCTTGCTGAGCACCCTGCCTTCGCGTGTGCCCGTCTCCATTGCCGTAGGCTTCCTTTCTGTTCTCTACTGTACCTGTTGTGGGGGAGGTGCTGAGGGTAACGAGAGATAGAGATGGTTGGAAGTCCATGTGGCAGGGCACCTGATGATGATGATGATGATGACATTCTCATCTATCATCACATCATGATGAAAACATGTACCGTACTCAGTGGCCAAAAACAGGGGCAGGGAACTGGGACAGTGAAATGAAAAGTCTTTTCATTTCAGAGGATTTGAAGATTGTAATGGGTTTTTTCCCTTCCCACCAGAAAGTTCAGATTTTGTCCTCAGGGTCACTGTGAACTTGCAGAAGCATCGGATGAAATTAAACTGGGGGAGGGGGAGGGGAGGGGGAGGGTGTATGTATGTATGTGTATGTTGTATATGTATGTGTATGTGTTGTATGTGTATATGTATATGTATGGTATGTGCGTGTGTGTGTTGTATGTGTATGTGTGTGCGTGTTTGTGTATGTGTGTGTGTGTGTCTGTTTGTTCTATGGATATGTGCGTGTGTGCGTGTGTGTGTGTCTGTCTGTTTGTCTATTGATGTGTGCGTGTTTGTGTGTGTGTGTCTCTCTGTCTATGGATGTGTGCGTGTGTCTGTCTATGGATGTGTGTGTGTGTGTGTCTGTCTATGGATGTGTGTGGGGTGTGTGTGTGTGTGTGTGCGTGTGCGTGGTGTGTGTGTGACTATGGATGTGTGTGTGTTTGTGTGTGTGTGTCTGTCTATGGATATGAGTGTGTATGTGTGAGTGTGTGTGTGTGTCTGTCTGTCTATGGATGTGTGAGTGTGTGTGTGTGTCTGTCTGTCTATGGATGTGTGAGTGTGTGTGTGTGTGTGTGTGTGTGTATGTGTGTGTGTATATGTGTGTCTGTCTGTCTGCCTGACTATGGATGTGTGAGTGTGTGTTTTGTGTGTGTGTGTGTGTCTGTCTGTCTATGGATGTGTGAGTGTGTGTGTGTGTGTGTGTGTCTGTCTGCTTGTCTGTCTGTCTGTCTATGGATGTGTGCATGTGTGAGCGTGTTCCTTTGAGAAAAAAATGTGTATGTATTTACAAGTACAGTATTCTTCATTTTTCATAACATGTGGAATAAACGTAAATCGTGCAACATATACAAACTCAGCAAGATGTTCAAACATGTAGGTTTGTTTATTGCTGTACAGATCCAAATGCTGTCAATAAACAACCACCATAATGATAGATATCACAGCCACAACCCACCATAACATATCAACAACACTACCACTATCACAGCATGCATTCCATCCTTTGTTACCCTAACCCGACAGAAAACATGTTTGTTTCATTCATATACATTTTGATTTTCATATTCATAGGGAAATGCTAAAGCATGTCACACAAGAAAATCAACCAAAAGAAGCAAAAGAACCAGTTTCCTTAACCCTTTGACACCTACACCCTATCCATCAACTGCAAAAACTTAATCCTTTGACTCCCTGCAGGAAGCTGGTGGATAGGGTGAGGGAGTCAAAGGGTTACGTTTCTGCATTGATAGCATGGTTGATAATGCAGGATGCTGGTGGACAGGGTGCAGGAGACAAAGGGTTAAAACTGACATCTACAAGAAGCAAAAGAACCAGTTTCTCTTAAAACCAACATCTACCAATTTAAAAATTCTTACAAAAAAAAAACAACGTTTGTGTAATAGACATCATCTACTGAATAAAAACACACATTTATTTAGTCATATCAACACTATAGAAAGCATACATAAGAACAATGATCACATCAGCAACAATTTCAGTTAATTTTGTAAAAAGAAACAGATTGAATTGATATTAAGCATGATATCTAAACACACGCACGCACACACCACACACACACACACAACATAACACACAAAACATTAACACAAATTAACAGCCATGATGACATAATTGAAACTGACAGACCAAAGGCAGCAAACAACCATACTGACAACAACAACAAAAAGAAAGAACACACACACACACACACACACACATACACACACACACACACACACACACACACACACACACAACACACACACACACACACACACACACACACACACACACACACACACACACAGAGAGAGAATCAGAACATGTGTTTAATAAAACTAAACAAGACAGGCGCAAATATTCAGCCAAGTGACCTCTGTCAAGCATACACAAAATACAACAAAGAATAAATGCACAACGTTTAGCACCAAAAAAACAACAACAAAAATCACACCAGACAACTTCCCAAACGTATCTTTGGCGTGCCTCTTACCTTCCCCTTCCAAGACCCGCACACCTCCTACGCTGAATGTCGCACCTTTCAACGGAGCGCACGACTGCCAAGTTTGGTGCAGATCCCTTGAGGGGACTGCGAGATACGGCTGGGCAAAAAATGCTGTTTTAACAACCCCGTTTTTTTAGTTGGCCACCGTACACCACTGGCACTACGTAGTACGTATGTTATTATTAGTAGTGCGAAGGGAAGGACGCCGACGAGTGCGCTCCTTAGGGCGTGACGCCACTCGCACATCTCATTCACCCAGCCGCTTACTACGCCGGGAAGGTCGTAGATAAACATTGGGCGGCACAGTCGCAATTGATTGTCCGCTAACAAATTGATTCTTTTTAGTAGAAAATAAACACTACTAGCACCCTAACATGGCTCACGGGAAAGGGGCGGTGACGCACGCTTCAATGACGCAACACAACGAGTCAAGTGATACTGGCCCAGGAGCCCACTTCTTTGAAAGACCTCTTAAGAAGTAACACTACTGTCCGGGTCACGGCCGCGTGATTGGGAAGAGAAACACTAACCATCCAGCACGGTGCAGGTGGACAAAACAAGACTCCAACCTCTACCCGTCCCGTCTTCTTACAGGCTGGCGGCCAGGCCAGGCCTGAACGGAAGGCAATTAAACCAGGGCCAACCACGTCACCGGGGGCGGCTGCCCGCCCGCTCGTGTCACCGTGTCAACAGCGAAGCGTGACCTTACTTTTACTTTTACTTTTACTTTTTTCCTTCTGCTTGTACCGGTGGGCGTCGCGGGCAGATACAGTCGTCTGTCAGCAGCAAGGCGGGTGGCCTGGAGAAGGGACATCTCGTGAGCTCTGAGGGTGTCTGCCACGGAGTCGCTGCACCGTCGTCTTGGTCTTCCTCTGGCTCTCCAGCCAGAGTATCTGGTGTTGTATGCCTGAAGAGCTGAATGGTTTAGGGGCATACGTGTGAGGTGTCCGAACCACTTGATCCTCATAATTATGTTTGATGTGTTGTAGGATTGGTGTTGCTCCTACCATGTCTCGTATCACCTCATTTCTGATCTGTCCCACCTTGTCTTGTTTACTGCTTTCCTCAGGCATTTCATTTCACAGGTGACCACTTTTCTCTCGAGGACTTTAGTTAGGGACCATGTCTGGCACTGCTATGTCAGCGTTGGTAGAAAAATGGCGTTGATGAGTTTCGCCTTAGTGCTGGTGGGACTGCTGGGGTATTTCAGGAGAGGGGCAAGTTGCTTGCTGACTGTGTTTGCTTTCTGGCATCTGGTCTCGATTTCTCTGTCTAGTTTGCCATTTTCAGTGAAGATGCTGCCCAGGTATTTAAATTCACTGGCTTGCTTCAACTGGGTTCCGTTGATGTTGATGTCCAGTTTCTTTGGTCTCTTTCTGACAGTCATGACCTCGGTCTTGCTGACGCTGATCTTCATGCCATATGTCTCGCAGCTTTCATTCAGCTGGTCTGTGTGCTCCTGTAGCTGTATCTTGTCATTGTTCACCATTGCCTGGTCGTCCGCAAACATGAGTTCATTGAGTGCCTCAGGGTCTGGGTTTGCCTCCTTCGTAATCTGATCCATATCATTGAAAACAGCCTACACTGCTAACAGTCAAAAGCTCCGAGGGCCGGACTCTGGCGTGGAGATCATCAGGAGAGAATGCGTCGTTGTTTCGGGCTCTTCCTCTCTACAGCTTCAATGACGCACCGAGCCCCCTCACCGATGTGAGGTCTCCCTGCCAGTTCGACTGTATGCCTTTGCCATCAACCGTCAGGATTCGCTCCAGGAGGTGTCCTCTCTCCTCAACCAGATCCAATGACTTGCTTTCTCTACGGTCTTCTGTAGAGCTTTTGTCATGGTTTTCACTTTCTTCAGACCAAGTCCAGCCACTTTCATCCACTTTCTGACGCTATTTGCGATGTAACCTCTGCAGCCGACTTCGACTGGGAAGTGCGTTGCTTTCCATCCCGCCTCCTCGCATTCATCGACAAGAGCCTCATAGCGATTCTCCTTCCGCTTGTGTGCAGCCCTGATATTGTCTTCGTGGGGCACCGTCAGCTCCACAAGGTGCACCTCTCTCTCTTCCTTGCTCCATACCACCAGGTCTGGCTTCTTCGTTGTTGGGATGGGGAAGAATCTCTCGCAGCCCTCAAGGTCTGCGGCTACCTCCCACAGACCACCACACTGGCCATCCATATAGATCACGAAGAGAAGAGGGGAGAGATTACAGCCCTGCCTTACTCCCGATGTCACTGGGAACCAGTCAGATGTTCCACTGGCGGTGCGGACTGCACTCCTGCTGTTGGCGTAGATGGCCCGAATGTTGTCTAGAAGCTGGCCCTTGATTGTCGTACTGCTCGAGGACCTTCCATAGCTTGTCTCTGTTGACTCGATCTAAGGCCTTTTCTTGATCAACGAATACAAGATGGAGATCTCGGTCATATTCGATCGCCCTCTCACACAGTTGTCGGAGTGTGAAGATTGCATCGGTGCACCCTTTTCCTTTTCTGAAGCCAAATTGGGCGTCACTGAGGAGATATTCTGTTTTCGCTCGAGTGCGCTGCTCCAGGATCTTTGCGTACATTTTCCCTACATGGCTGAGTAGTGATATGCCTCAGTAGGTACTACAGTCTTTCTTGCTGCCCTTCTTCATCCATATTGGCACCACTATTGCATTTTGCCAGTCTTCTGGTACTTTTCTCTCCTCCCAAGCTTTCTGAAAGATGGTGGTGAGCCACTGAATTCCGGTTTCACCGCACACATGGATGGCTTCAGTTGTTATGCCGTCGACTCCAGCTGCCTTGCCTTTAGGACTGGTCTTCACTGCTCCAGGCATGACCACCATGTGTAAACAGTGCTTCTCACCTGTACCTGCCCCTCCCTTGTGCTCACATACAACAATGGCGAAGCATGGTTGGCTGCAGGTAGGCTACGACTGACGGCACATCACAGGGGCATCATGTCACGGGTACGTTGTAGATATCACCCACTCTCGCCACCTCTCTCTCTCTCTCTTTCTGTCTGTATATGTCTTTGTGTGTGTGTGTGTCTTTGTGTGTGTGTGCACTTGGACACGCTGCCAAGTATACCAGTTACTGGCAATGGACATGTAACAGGCTACACAAGTCACTGGCAACGGCCACGCAAGCAGGCACAGCCACGCGCCCTCCTATCTACCCTCATGCTGCACTTCACCACCCAACCAACCATCATCAACAAGCACAGCCACACAACAACAACAACAAACAACAACAATCACCCACTGCCTGCCTGCTCCATGTGTGTGGGCAGCACAGTAGCAATTGATTGTCCTCGAAGAACACATACACACACAAAATATATATACGATGGAAATTAATAAAACATGTATATAATGGACGTAAATATCTCTCTCTCTCTCTTCTCTCTCTCACTCTCTCTATACACACACACAATATATATATATATATATATATACAGATATGTAATGAAATTACTGCATAACTATGTATTGTTTCTCTTTCACACAAATATCTTCAACGGCAACATTTTCAAGACAGATTTCCCAAACCACCACTCATCCATTACCTTCCAAACGGACAAAATCCTCAAACATCTGCTGCTGCGTGTCACATTCCTTTTTTTTATTTTTAAAAAAAAAAATTTGTTGTTGTAATATTCCTTTTCAGTTCTGGTCTGTCAGTTTCAGTTACCTTTCAACTGCATCATTTGTCTATTGCCTATCCTGAGTAACAGTCAGTCGCTGTGTTCCCTCAATTTTGAATGCTCCTTCATTTGTTGTTATCACAGGCAGTCAAGGCAACATTAACAAGCACACCCACCCCATTTTTTTATGAGAAAATCCACTTTCTGATGAAATGACAAGACAAGAAGTAAGTCTCGTTGTGAGACAGACATTATGTGTTTGACATCATTCAACTCCACCAAGTGGTTAGCGAAAGAGACCACTGACTTGAACACTCATCAGTCCAAAAACGTTAAAAAATATATTTTCATCCACTTTCAACAAGATATCAAGACAAAAACAATTAGCAAAGCAAAATTTTAAGCACACAAGAGATCAAATTCAACATATATACAAGACATCCACATCTTCAGTCAAAATGAACTACAGATGCACATGGAGTATCATCAACACCAAAAACGTACAGAATCAGACGAAATGTGTACGGGCAAAGTTTTGAGAAAACGTTCATATTTGATGTCGTAAATGGATAAGCGATTAGCATAACTTTTCTTAAAAACTTTTTGTTTCACAACAAACCGGACATCTAACATACAATGTGACAACGAAGAATAACAACAACAACAATGTTACACATATAAAGACAGTGTTGACATATTAGTATAACTTGGTCTGTAACAGATGAAACTAACCCTGATATGGCTCTAAGCAGTCAGCTGGGCTTTAAACAATAATAACAATAACAAGATAAAAGATATGGCTACCATTTTTCTCCAAAAGTGTGCAAATTCCACGTCACTTTGGACTAGATTTTTCTATATGGCATGTTGTGGAAAGACATTTCCTAAAAGAAGTGATATTCAGTAAACTGTTTTTCAATTTGCATTTGTGAAATGTCTACTTTCCCCAGAAGGATTATTAGATCGCACATGGAGTCTGTGGATAGTTGTTATCAACATAAAATAAGATGATGTTTTCAGTTAATGTGGTGTTTGCACAGCTGGCACATTCTGACTGCAAACAATTCTTCGTGTGAGAGAGAGAGAGAGAGAAAGAGAAAGAGACAGAGAGAGAGAGAAAGAGAGAGAGAAGAGAGAGAAAGAGAGAGGGAGAGAGAAAGAGAGAGAGAGAGAAAGAGAGAGAGCGAGAGAGAGAGAGAGAAAGAGAGAGAGAGAGAAAGAGAGAGAGAGAGAGAGAAAGAGAGAGATAGAGAGAAAGAGAGAGAGAGAAAGAGAGAGAGAGAAAGAGAGAGAGAAAAAGATAGAGAGAAAGAGAGAGAGAGAAAGAGAGAGAGAAAGTGAGAAAGAAAGAGAGACAGAGAAAGAGAGAGAGAAAGAGGGAGAGAGAGAAAGAGAGAGAAAGAGAGACAGAAAGAGAGACAGAGAAAGAGGGAGAGAGAGAAAGAGAGAGAAAGAGAGAGAGTGGGGGTGGGGTGGGCAGACAGACGGACAAACAGGCAGACAGACAGGCAGGTAGACAGACAGACAGATAGACAGGCAGGCAGACAGACAGATAGACAGGCAGGCAGGAAGGCAGGCAGGTAGACAGACAGTGACAGACAGACAGGCAGACAGACAGACAAACAGGCAGACAGACACAAGCAGATAGACAGACAGGCAGACAGACAGTGACAGACAGACAGGCAGGCAGACAGACAAAGAGCATGGGGGAAGTAGGGATACAGAAAGAGAATAATGGTTATAATTATTAGTGTTTGTTTATTCATTTATTTATTCATTTGTTTGTTGGTTTGTTTGTTTGTTTGTTTCTTTCTTTCTTTGCTGGAATCACAATGTGAAATTCGGACTGTTCTCCCGGGGAACAATGCGTCGCCGCGATGCATCGCCGCCCATTTTTAGCGCATAACCGCAGTGCAGTGCAAGCCTTTTTTTTAACGTATCATGTTGTTTTATTTTATTTTATCTTATGTTGTTTTATTTTGGTTTATTCTGTTTTATTCTACTTTATTTTGTTTTGCTTTATTTTGTTTTATTTTATTTTGTTGTAATCTATTTCATTTCACTTTGATTTTTTTTTTATTTCAGTTCTATTCTGTTTCGGTTTTATTTTATTTCATTCTATTTTATTTTCTTTTGTTTTATTTATTTTATCTTTTTTATTTTATTTTGTTCTATTTTATTTTATTTTATTTTATTTTACTTCAGTTTTAATTAACATTTCATTTTACTTCAGTTTTATTTTATTTTATTTTATTTTATTTTATTTTATTTTATTTTATTTTATTTTATTTTATTTTATTTTATTTTATTTTATTTTATTTCATTTTATTTTATTTTGACTACCTAGCTGAACCTGTCTCTCAGTGATAAAAAAGCCACTTACTGCGTAGCTTTCATCGGCGATCCGGCCGACTTCTTCAGCGCAACTGCTTATTTTATTTTATTTTATTTTGTTCTATTTCATTTTATTTTACTTTCTTTATCTTTTTCATTTCATTTCTATTTTATTTTATTTGTGTGTGTGTGTGTGTGTGTGTATGTGTGTACGTGCGTGCGTGTGTGTTGTGTGTGTGTGTGTGTATGTGTGTGTATGTATTTTTGTTATTTTATGAAAGTGGATTTGTCTACAGAATTTTGCCAGTGACAAACTCCTTTGTTGCCGTGAGATCTTCAACGTGCGCTGACTACCTTCTGAACACAGGACCTTGGTTTATCCTCTCATCAAAACAAGAACACCACTAACATCTAGACCACCACTTAAGATCTAGTGGGGGGGGGGGGAGGAAAAATCTCTGTCCTGTCCGTAATTGGAACCTGTGTTTGTCACGTCCTAGGTAGATGCTTTAAACCACTGGGCTTCACCTTCAGCTCTACATGGGCATTGTACTACCATCATTTTTTTTTCGTGAGCTATGTAATATCTCGGCCATCTGTCATCTTTATTCTAAAGAGAGCTCAGGTGGACTCTTCTCATTCTTTGAAGTCACAGCAGGTCACGCAACAAGTGAAAAAATTTAAAATATCAAAGAATGGGGGGGAGGGGGGGGGGCTGTATGTTGTTCACATAAAGGCCTGGACTCGACTCTACTCTCTATCTCTCTCTCTGTGTCCTGTTTCTCTCTCTCTCTCTCTCTCTCTCTCTCTCTCTTTCACACATTCTTTCTCTCTCCCCTCTCCCTCTCTTTCATCTCTTCTCTCTCTGTCTGTCTGTCACTCTCTCTCTCTCTCTCTGTATGTCTCTTTCTGCCTCTGTATCCATCTTTCTGTCTCTGTCTAATCTTTTTTGTCTCTCTCTCTGTCTGTCTCTATCTCTCCCTCTTTCTTCTTCTCTCTCTCTCCACCTCTTTCTCTCTCTCTTCCTCTCTCTCCCCCCTCTCTCTGTGTATCTGTCTCTCTCTCACTTCTCTCTCTCTCAGCGTCTCCTCTCTTTCTCTCTTTGTATCTCTGTCTCTCTCTCCTTCTCTCTCTGTCTGTACCCCTCTCTCTCTTTTCTCTCTCTGTCTGTCTCTGTTTCTCTCTCTCTCTTTCTCTCTCGCGTCTCTTTCGCTGTGTGTGTGTGTGTGTGTGTGTGTGTGTGTGTGTGTGTGTGTGTGTGTGTGTGTGTGTGTGTGTGTGTCTGTCTGTCTCTGTCTGTCTGTCTCTCTCTCTCGCTCCCTTTCTCTCTGTCTCACTCTCTGCGTTTCTCCTTTTCTCTGTGTGTCTCTGTCTATATGTCTCTTTCTCTCTGTCTTTCTGTCTCTGTCTGTCTCTATCTCTGTCTGTGTCTGTCTCTCTCCTTCTCTGTTTTGATCAATGTATCAGTGTATTTCATGCATTCATACATGTGTCAATGTGTTTAGTGTGTAAAGTACCAAGGACTGGGTGTAACACTGGGTCAGTGGGACCTAACGCTATTATCCTTGAGTGATTGTTTTGAACAGGCAGGCACAGATACACACAGACATACAGACACACACACACGCATACACACACACACGCACAGACACAGACACACACACGCACACACATTCACGTACGCATCATCATCATCATCATCATCATCATCATTACCATTATCATTATCATCATTATTATTGCTGCTGTTGTTGTTTTATGAATGATTACTATCATTGTCTCTTGGACATCATATATAGGAAAGTGTAGATTTCAGCCCAGTCTCATGGTCTCAATCCAGATTGCAGCCCCATAGCAACATCATTATTATCATCTACATTCTCATCTACAAATGCCTATCAATTAACATCAGAAAGAGAGTCCTTCAATGTTATATAGAACCAATACTATTGTACAGATGAGAGGCGTGGACAGTCAGCAAGCAAAGCCAGAGCAAGATTGAGGCAGCTGAGATGTGGTTTCTCAGAAGAATGTTGAGAGTTCCATGGACAGCAAAGAAAACAAACGAGACAGTCTTGATGGAGGCAGACACAAGTAGATCACTCATAAGGAAGATTAGGAAAAGACAGGCAACATTTATAGGCCATTTTATGAGGAAGGAGGATTTGGAGCACCTGGTCACAATGGGAAAGCTGGAGGGAAAGAGAGCACCAGGTAGACCCAGGGAGAGAATGCTGGACGGACTTGCAGGCTGGCTGGGGATGAGGGGGGTGGGGGAGATGCTGGGGGCAACGAGAGATAGAGATGGTTGGGAGTCTATGGTCGCCAACGCCATGTGGCAGGGCACCTGATGATGATGATGATGATGACATTCTCATCTATCATCACATCATGATGAAAACATGTACCGTACTCAGTGGCCAAAAACAGGGGCAGGGAACTGGGACAGTGAAATGAAGTCTTTTCATTTCAGAGGATTTGAAGATTGTTATGGGTTTTTTCCCTTCCCACCAGAAAGTTCAGATTTTGTCTTTCTCAGGGTCACTGTGAACTTGCAGAAGCATCGGATGAAATTAAACTGGGGGAGGGGGAGGGGGGGGAGGGGAGGGAGGGGGTATGTATGTATGTGTATGTTGTATATGTATGTGTGTGTGTGTTGTATGGGTCTGTGTGTTTCGTGTTTGTGTATACATGTGTGCCTGTGTGTGTGTGTGTGTGTGTGTCTGTTTGTTCTATGGATATGTGCGTGTGTGTGTGTGTGTCTGTTTGTCTATTGATGTGTGCATGTTTGTGTGTGTCTGTCTCTCTGTCTATGGATGTGTGCGTGTGTTTGTTTGTCTGTCTATGGATATGTGTATGTCTGTCTATGGATGTGTGCATGTGTGTGTGTGTGTGTGTGTGTGTGTCTGTCTATGGATGTGTGAGTGTGTGTGTCTGTGTGTGTGTGTGTGTGTGTGTCTGTCTATGGATGTGAGTGTGTGTATGTGTGTGTGTGTGTTATGTGTGTGTGTGTGTGACTATGGATGCATGCGTGTGTGTTGTGTGTGTGTGTGTGTGTCTGTCTATGGATGTGTGAGTGTGTATGTGTGAGTGTGTGTGTGTATCAATGTGTCTATGGATGTGTGAGTGTGTGTGTGTCTGTCTGTTTGTCTGTCTATGGATGTGTGAGTGTGTGTGTGTATGTGTGTGTGTATATATGTGTGTGTGTGTGTGTCTGTCTGCCTGACTATGGATGTATGAGTGTGTGTTGTGTGTCTGTGTGTGTGTATCTGTCTGTCTATGGATGTGTGAGTGAGTGTGTGTGTGTGTGTATGTATGTGTGTGTGTGTCTGTCTGTCTATGGATGTGTGTGTGTGTGTGTGTGTGTATGTGTGTGTGTGTCTGTCTGTCTATGGATGTATGCATGTGTGAGCGTGTTCCTTGAGAAAAAAATGTGTATGTATTTACAAGCACAGTATTCTTCATTTTTCATAACATGTGGAATAAACGTAAATCGTGCAACATATACAAACTCAGCAAGATGTTCAAACATGTAGGTTTGTTTATTGCTACAGATCCAAATGCTGTCAATAAACAACAGCCATAATGATAGATACCACAGCCACAACCCACCATGACACATCAACAACACTACCACTATCACAGCATGCATTCCATCCTTTGTTACCCTAACCCGACAGAAAACATGTTTGTTTCATTCATATACATTTTCTGATTTTCATATTCATAGGGAAATGCTAAAGCATATGTCACGCAAGAAAATCAACCAAAAGAAGCTAAAGAACCAGTTTCCTTAACCCTTTGACACCTACACCCTATCCATCAACTACAAAAACTTAGCCCTTTGAATCCCTGCAGGAAGCTGGTGGATAGGGTGAGGAAGTCAAAGGGTTACGTTTCTGCATTGCTAGCATGGTTGATAACGCAGGATGCTAGTGGACAGGGTGCAGGAGACAAAGGGTTAAAACCGATATCTATAAGAAGCAAAAGAACCAGTTTCTCTTAAAACCAACATCTACCAATTTAAAAATTCTTTAAAAAAACCAAAACTTTTGTGTAATAGATAGACATCATCTACTGAATAAAAAAAACATTTATTTAGTCATATCAATACTATAGAAAGCATACATAAGAACAATGATCACATCAGCAACAATTTCAGTCAATTTTGTAAAAAGAAACAGATTGAATTGATATTAAGCATGATATCTAAACACACACACACACACACACACACAAACACACACACACACACACACACATACATTAACACAAAAATTAAGCATGCCATGATGACATAATTGAAACTGACAGACCAAAGGCAGCAAACAACCATACTGACAACAACAACAAAAAGAAAGAACACACACACACAACACACACACACACAAACACACAAACCCACACACACACACGCGCGCGTGTGCGCAAAGAATCAGAACATGTGTTTAATAAAACTAAACAAGACAGGCGCAAATATTCAGCCAACTGACCTCTATCAAGCATACACAAAATACAACAAAGAATAAATGCACAACGTTTAGCACACAAAAAAACAACAACAAAAATCACACCAGACAACTTCCCAAACATATTGCCAGGCAGGAGAAAATGGCAGATGCATTGTTTGGGAAATTGTGTATTGTTTCTTTTTGTGGGAAATTGTCTATTGTTTCTTTTGTGGGAAATTGTGTATTGTTTCTTTATGTGTTAAGTGTTGCACATTCATTCTTTGCAGTCTTCTCTATACATTTGACATAGGCCAGTTGGCTGAAAATTCACACCTGTCTTGTGTAGATAAACCAAACACATGTTCTAATTCTATTTTTTGTATTTTTCTGGTTCGTATTTCATGGTGACTGTCATTCAGAAACCATACTAACAATCACACAGTGACGTTTTACAAACAGGAGCATGGGAATAGGATAAAGGCTACTCACCATTTCTCCCAACTGAACATGAAAAGTCTTTGCTATGATGATCACGTACATACATTTGAAAAGAACACACACCTGTAAGTGTTTCCCCTACCCATCTCTTAATTTTCAATTATACAAAGTTGTTATTAAAGCCATTATGTTATTAAAGCCAGACAGTAACAACTCTTTCACAAACATACTTCAGAAAAGTAACCGTTTATACATTTATCTCTATACACGCACTGGTAAACTCTACTGCACAAGCATTTGAAATTTTCTAGACAGAAGTAAACATTAACAATAAAAAGATGACCATGCCTGCTGATCAACAGAATGCAAAAATTATAATACACCAAAACCCTTCACCATGCTACAACATAATCTATCTGCAACCATTTACAAAGACAGAACTGTAAACTACTCATATTTCATTTATTGTGTGTATTCTAACCAAATAATGATAACTGCATACATGAAGCACTTGTAGTAATAAACTGAGGTCTGTCTTTTGTCTCACTTTTAATATGTCCTGATTGTGCAGCTGTCACTTAATGAAATGTTCATTTATCCAGTTATCTGCTTACACATATAAATTCTCAAAACAGCCAACACCATAATAAATGGATTTTAACTGTGACGCCCCCATCACAAGACAGTGATCAAAGAAATGCTTCTAGAGTAAATTCTTCCCCTGTGACAGAGAGCACAGTATTTTTTAACATTATTCTGGAATCACAACTAAACGCTAAGATTGAATTGTTTTCATATAGCTCGTAACCTGTGCAGGTTTCAACAACACTGCAACAGCAATTTCCTTAAAGACAAGCTTCATTCATTTTGTCCATTTGAGTCTGTTCAAGTTTAACCACAACACAAGGAAAATTGCTTATTTATAACAGATCTTTTCAGAAGAAAATAAACACTACTCGCACCCTAAGTTGGCTAACGGGAAAGGGGCGGTGACGCACGCTTCAATGACGCAACACAACGAGTCAAGCGATACTGCCCCAGGACCCCACTTCTTTGAAAGACCTCTTAAGAAGCCAGTAGTGTCCTTGTCACGGCCGCGAGATTGGGAAGAGCAACACTAACCATTGAGCACGGTGCATGTGGACAAAAGAAGACTCCAACCTCCCCGTCTTCTTACAGGGTGGCGGCAAGGCCAGGCGGTAGGCAATTAAACCTGGGCCAACCATGTCACCGGGGGCGGCTGCCC
Source organism: Monoplex corrugatus (assembly GCA_030674185.1). Taxonomy (NCBI): domain Eukaryota; kingdom Metazoa; phylum Mollusca; class Gastropoda; order Littorinimorpha; family Ranellidae; genus Monoplex; species Monoplex corrugatus. The sequence continues at coordinate 43,242 of JAPXFY010000161.1, read as the reverse complement.
GGCCGCTCGTGTCACCGTGTCAAGCAGCCAGGCATGACCAGCATGTGTAAACAGTGCTTCTCACACGTACCCGCCCCTCCCCTGTGCTCACACACAACAATGGGCAAGCGTAGTTGATTGCAGGTAGGGTACGACTGACGGCACGTCACAGGTGCATAATGTCACGGCTAGGTCGTAGATACCACCCGCCCTCGCCAGATCTCACTGTTTCTGTGTGTATATGCCTTTGTGTGTGTGTGTGTGTGTGTGCGTGTGTGTGTGTGTGTGTGTTTGTGTGTGTGGACTTGGACAGGCTGCCAAGTATACGAGGTACTGCCCGTCGACATGTAACAGGCTACACAAGTCACTGGCAAAGGCCACGCAAGCACGCACAGCCACGCGCCATCCTATCTACCCTCATGCTGCACTTCACCACTCAACTAATCATCATCAACAAGCATAACCACACAACAACAACAACAAACAACAACAATCACCCACTGCCTGCCTGCTCCATGTGTGTGGGCAGCACAGTAGCAATTGATTGTCCTCGAAGAACACACACACACAAAATATATATACAATGGAAATTAATAAAACATATATATAATGGACAAATATATATATATATATCTCTCTCACTCTCTCTATACACACACACACACACACACACATATATATATATATATATATATATATATATATATACAGATATGTAATGAAATTGCTGCATAACTATGTATTGTTTCTCTTTCACTCAAATATCTTCAAGTGCAACAGTTTCAAGACATATTTCCCAAACCACCAATGATCCATCACCTTCCAAAGGGACAAAACCTTCAAACATCTGCTGCTGCGTGTCACATCCCTTTTTGTAGTTTTTAAAAAAAAATTTCACTCAAATATCTTCAAGTGCAACAGTTACAAGACATATTTCCCAAACCACCACTCATCCATCACCTTCCAAACGGACAAAACATCTGCTGCGTGTAACATCCCTTTTTGTAGTTTAAAAAAAAATTGTTTTAGTTGTAATATTTCTTTTCAGTTGTGCTCTGTCACTTTCAGTTACCTTTCAACTGCATCATTTGTATATTGCCTATCCTGAGTAACTCTGTCACCCTGTTCCCTCAATGTTCAATGCTCTGTCATTTTAGTGTCCACTTCTCTTTCACTTGACAAGACGACCTGGGCTGCTGGAAACGTCGTCGTCTATAATCCAAAGGATCATGTACAAACAAGGTCTTTTTTCATGTTTGCTTTTACCCTGTATCTTTTACCTCTATGTATCTTTGGCATGCCTCTTACCTTCCCCTTCCAGGACCTGCACACCTCCTAGGCTGAATGTCGCACCTTTCAACGGAGGGCACGACTGCCAAGTTTGGTGGAGATCCCTTGAGGGGACGCCGAGATACGGCTGGCCAAAAAATCGTCGGCCTCTGTACATCTCAGGAGATGATAGTCTGCACCAGGAGGCGTTGTGGTCATGACGTGCACTTTCTGCTGTGGTTGTGCAGGCCGATTCTTGAGTGTCGATGCTGTGTTACCAGCGAAGCTGGAGTGACCTCTCCAGGTGCAGGCCTGGGCAAGTGAATATGGAGGACGAGCTGTTGCCCATGCAGCAGATCCCCCCTCTCCTCGCCACTAGTAGAATTCAGGGGAAAGACGGAGGCCTGTACGCCTGGTACCAGGGGCAATGCAGGAGTTGCCAGAACGAGGTTGTAGACAACGGCGAACTGCCTTAGGGACTCCGACTCCGGATTTTTCCTCAGGGTTGACTCCCGAAGCCTTTCCTATGAGTGGGTATGGCCGCAAGGCAGCGGAGGTTTGAAATCAGAGTTTTCCTTCTCTTAGATGAGCTGTCTTCCCAGACTGATGAGCCCCATCTACCCAAAGCATTGGTTTTCAGGCGCCAGTAACCCGCCTTCACCCCTTCTCCTATCAGTAGTAGCAGTTCCGCCAGGCTTATATCTAAGCCACGTGAGCAGGCTAGGAGCTGGACTTAGTTGTCAGAGGCTATTGGAGACGCACGCCGTGAGGGGCATTTTATAGACAATGGGAGCTTGTCCCCATTGCCACCCCTCGGCTATGACAACCTTGAATAAATAAAGAAACGATAAAAGTAGTGGTATTTCAAGGTCGCAGGCGCTCCCACCTATGCTACACACCTCTCATGTCTCTTCACAAAGTCGGACTAGAGTCAAGCTCAACAGGGTCTTCTTTCCCCGCTGATTCCGCCAAGCCCGTTCCCTTGGCTGTGGTTTCGCTAGATAGTAGATAGGGACAGTGGGAATCTCGTTAATCCATTCATGCGCGTCACTAATTAGATGACGAGGCATTTGGCTAATTAGCTTGGAGGAAGATCAAAACTTCCTCGTTCCCCGTCTTTCAGCCCCGGGTGGGCAGTCTCGTTTTCGTGACACGCTGGACTACCTATCTTCGCTGTGAGAGAGACACGAAAGGTGTAGCGAGTACTATCTTTAGGCGGCCCGCGCAAAGGACATATCCATGAAAATTTGGAGGAGACGAATCGTCCCCCCCAGGGCTCTAAGAGACAGTGCTTTGGCACCAGCCTTTCGGCTGATGTTCATTGTCTCAGGAGCCAGTCGTTGCTCTTGCACCAGCCCCCTCTTGCTCCGACGGGCAATCCTTCTATGAGGACTTTTGGTGCCTTCACGTCGGGCAAGTATCGGTCAATTAGGGCCGGTGCAAGGCATTGGTACTTGGTTGCCTTGGCCCGTCTGGCTTTCGCCAGGTCCTCTTTGCTGCCATCCCATATGACGGTGGGGTCAACTAGGATGGCAGTGTCCCTTCGCACCAAGACAAGATCTGGTCGTAGGGCAGAGCCGTCAACTATGAAGGTAGGCTCCCAGTGGACCTTCCAGCCTACTCCTGCCGCCTTTTTCGCGAGGACAGAACACACCGATTCATGGCGTTTAATTCTCGCTTTTTTCACCACCGCACACGCTCCAGAAATATGTCCAACCGTCTCTGTGGTTTGACCACATCGACGGCACGTAGCGGTCAGGCCAGGAGTAAACCTGGCCATGACTTCCCTTGTTGGGTACGTACTGGTTCGGAGCTGTAATGCGGCGGTGAATTCGCCACTCGTGTATGTCCTGCCCTTCAGCCAGTGGTTGGCAGCAGGATGGTAGGCCCAGTTGACGACTCCCTTCCCCTGCACTGGCTGTTGGGCCCATTCTTTGTGGTGGGTATTCGCTCTGGCAGGGGAAGTCACGGTCAACGACTCTTGAGGGATCCCAAGGGCCTCCACTAAACGGACGATGTATTCATCAGTGGAGTCCACCATGCCCTTTAGGATCTTATCCTCACACCTCGGGACATGAGTCACTAGCTCGATCAGCCCTAGACCCCCTCTTCGCAGTGGTGTGTAGAACAGATGATTCGTTGTTTGCTCTGGGAGGTGCAAGCAAAGCTTAACCTCCCTGCGGACCAACGAATCCAGCTCACACATATGCGTTTTTGGAGCTTCGGTGTTGATCAGGGCTGAGGCGAGTCTCGGAAGCACGGTGTCCCGCCAGATTTCCAATCTTTGTTCTGGCTTAAGCGGTGCCTTCCGGATTCTTTCGCCCCATACCCTGATCTGATCCACCAGTTCAGGACGCTCCAGGCCAATCCAGGGACCGAACTGCTTCCGAGGTATGTCGTTTTCTGGTCGGGCGCAACCCATGGGACTGGTTGCTCATTGGCCAGAAAGGGGTCATCATCATTGACCGTGAAAGTTTTGCCCGTGGATTTCACAAGAAAGGCGCAGCTTTTTTCACGTTCAATTGCAGTCCGACCGCGTCGCAGAAGCGGGACACAAGTCTCAGATTCCGACGCATCCCATCTTGCTTCGACTGAGCACTGCTGTGTCATCCGCGTATCCCATGGCCACGACTGGTGTTCCTCGTCCTGCTTTCCAAGCTACGCCTTCTTCCTCCAATAGGCAGAAGAGAGGGTCCATCGCTATGTCAAAGAGGACAGGCGAAAGTGGGTCACCTTGCTTGACTCCACTCCGTATCTGTATGGGACCCGTCACACCCCCTCTGACTGTGAATCGAGTCGTTGCACCTTCGTACAAATCCTCGATCACCCCCACAGAGGTGCTGCGTGATCCCAAACCTCTCCATTCCTTTCCGGACTAGGTCATGTGAAACAGTGTCAAAAGCTTTGGCCAAGTCCAGAAAGGCCACCGCTAATGTTCCCTTCTTCTTTTTGGCCTCTCTGATGATCCGCTTGAGGAGGATGGTGTTCTCACTCACCCCAGGGGCTGGGATGAACCCTCTCTGAATCGGGTTCAGGGGTACGGCATCAGAAAGGCGCTTTGCCAGAATTTTGGCATAAAGGCGTGTGAGGACGCTGCCGATTGTTAGCGGTCGCCAATTCCCTATGTCATCCAGCCCCTGCTTCTTTTTAGGAAGCAGGATGCTGCGGGCCTCCTTTAGGTATGACGGAATCTTTTTGGTCATGTACCAGATGTTAAATACAATCGACAGGAGGATCCCGTCCCCACACTTTGCCTTTATTCGATGGGCCGCTACCCCATCTGGACCAGCTGCCGTCATTGCTTTGGTGTCCTTTAAAGCTTTAATGACCTCTTTTGATGTTATTGGCTGGCCCAAGACGTCACGCCCTTCGTCTGTGACTCCCCGCCGGGGCGGTGGAAAGATGTTCAATTCCACTCCGGGAGACTGCCTCTCAAACCTTTCCTTGTAGGCCTGCTCTACCTTTGCCGGGGGAATGTCACATCCGGCCGTATGTTGGTCATCGAGGACGGTCCGGATGGCATTGCGTCTGTTCGACTGCCAACTTTGCTGCAAGGCGCAGTACTTGTTGGCTTTCCTGGTTCGCCCTCTTACTCCACTTCTTGGACCTCCGGGGTTTCCCACGACGGAGCCTCTCGCGTTCGGCCCCATGCCCGCCCCCAGAGGGTTCTTTCTGTAGAGCAGCGGAGAGTTCACTCAGTATGTCGAGCATAGCTCCGTCATCATCCTCGCCATCCTCTACCTTCCTCAAAATGTCCATAGCCTTGCTACGGGTCGGGTCACTCAACATCGCTTCAGTGTATAGATGTGAGACTGGGGTCTTCATGCCAACTTTGGGTTGCACGCTCAGGGTAGAGTAGACCCTGGTGGGACTTGGAGGTTCAATTGTGCCTTCTGAGCGAGTGCAGGAACCGGAGATCTTCTGGTAAGCCTTCGATCTCTTTCTGTCAGAGATCTGTTTGACAGTGAAGGCATATCCAATCTGCTCCATTCTCACCCGCACTCGCTCCAGGTGTCCTCTTCCCTGTCCGGTCTCCTTCAGAATCAGAGGCCAGGGCTCTAGAAGAGTCTTCATTCCAGAGTGTTGTTTTCCCTACCGCTCTGGCAGTCCTCTTCTTCTCCTTCTCTACCACAGGAGCGGCAATGCGCTTTGCGTTCGCCAGACACGGGTGCCTATGGCGAATATGCTGCCCCAAACCAATCTTTGTCGTGAATGTCATTGGGCATGACTCACATTGATGGGGATGCGAGTCGGGCATTGGCATGCAAATGTGCCCCCTGCACTTTCCTGCATGAACCTCCACACCATGCAGGTTCCCTCCGCGCCCACATCTACGACACCTGAAAATGAGCTCTATGCCCTTGTGCTGGTCACGAAAGTGGCCAGCTAACTTGCGTAGCGTTGCGAATTCCCTTTTGTTGCATAATTCGCAAGTCCAGGCCGTGGACGGTATGAGGATGGAGAAGCCACCTCTCTTTCTTCGAGGTCGATCTTATTGACCTCTACTGTTTCATCGATGGTGGCCTCTCCGACGTCTTCATGTAGTCTGGTCTGTCGACCAAGATAGTCTTTCCACCCACCCTTCTTGGAATAGCACAGGGTGGGTAGACAAGGTGGATATGTCCCGTCCGCAGGCCGATAACGCGAAACCAGGGAACGGGACTCCATAGGTCTGTGAGTCAGGGTTGTCCTTGGCCCAAGTCCGTGGTACACGGGATCGTCGCGCCATTGCTCCTCCGTGCACCTAATGGGAGAGGTCCTGGGCGGGTGCCGTCCATGCTCCCATACCCTACTCCCATAGCAGTTTACCGAGTTGCCAGCTCTGTAGAAAAATCGACAAACTTTCTCCATGATTTATATGGCGGACCTGTTCGCTGTCTTCTCCGACCGAGTATAGCCCATATCTAACTGCGGTTCCCCGCAGCCAGTATGGATCTTATCAGAGACGCTCATGGTACTCCACAGGTCCGGGTACTCTGTTCCGTCATGGAGGGGACGGACAACCCCGCACCCAACCCAGCACTCCGTATAGAACAGGGAAAACCACGAGAAGGTCGCTGAGCTGGGGACTTAGTGCTGGAGAGGCCATTTTCAGTGTGCTCTCAGGCTTGGCCTAAGGCACCTGCGGCGATCACAGCACCCTATGGGTTGAGAGGCTACGGACAGAACGGTTTACACACGTATTTCCTTGTATTGCGCATTCTACCCACTTACCTGTTGAGCAGAACGCACCCCCAGACCAGTTTGTCACCAGAACACCGAAGTGCTCCAGCTAACGGCGGTGCCACGGGAAGGCCAGTCTGAAGGGGGCTTGCAGGCAGTCCTACCATGTCCGGTGGGGTAGGGGTCACACTTATCCCCTGCATGAGCTACAGGGGACCTATGCTTCCCCCACCCTGGTGAACTCGGACTAACCTGCCCGGGTGTCCAGAGGCTATACCATTGCATTGACACCCTTGGCGACTCAGTCTATATGGCGGAACATATTAAGACTGGAGTAACTATATTCTTGAGTACCAAGAAGATATTAAGAGAGTCATAGTTACTCCCGCCGTTTACCCGCGCTTGATTGAATTTCTTCACTTTGACATTCAGAGCACTGGGCAGAAATCACATTGCGTCAAAACTGAGTGATGGCCATCGCAATGCTTTGTTTTAATTAGACAGTCGGATTCCCCTGGTCCGTACCAGTTCTGAGTTGACTGTTAAATGCCAGCCGACGTGAACGGCCGAAGCCGCCACCTAGCTGAGGCGGTCCACAAAAATGCCGTTTTAACAACCCCGTGGTTTTGGTTGGCCACCGTACACCACTGGCACTACGTAGTATGTATGTATGTATGTAGTAGTGCGAAGGGAAGGACGCCGACGAGTGCGGTCCTTAGGGCGTGACGCCACGCGCACATCTCATTCACCCAGCCGCTTACGCGGGAAGGTCGTAGATAATCACTGGGCAGCACAGTACCAATTGATTGTCCGCCAACAAATTGTTTCTTTTAAGAAGAAAATAAACACTACTCCCACCCTAACTTGGCTAACGAGAAAGGGACGGTGACGCACGCTTCAATGACGCAACACAACGAGTCAAGCGATACTGCCCCAGGACCCCACTTCTTTCAAAGAGCTCTTAAGAAGTCCTGGTCACGGCCACGTGATTGGGAAGAGCAACACTAACCATCGACAAATTTGCCAAAGACTCCAACCTCTACCCGCCCCGTCTTCTTACAGGCTGGCGGCCAGGCCAGGCCTGAACGGAAGGCAATTAAACCAGGACCAATCACATCACCGGGGGCGACTGCCCGGCCGCTCGTTTCACCGTGTCAAGCAGGCAGGCCTGACCACAATGTGTAAACAGTGCTTCTCACCCGTACCCGCCTCTCCCCTGTGCTCACACACAACAATGGGCAAGCGTGCTTGGCTGTAGGTAGGCTACGACTGACGGCACGTCACATGGGCAGCATGTCACGGGTACGTCATAGATATCAACCGCTCTCTCTCTTTCTGTGTATATGTGTTTGTGTGTGTGTGTCTTTGTGTGTCTCCACTTGGACACGGTGCCAAGTATACCACTTACTGGCACTGGACATGTAACAGGCTACACAAGTCACTGGCAACGGGCACGCAAGCACGCACACCCACACGCCATCCTATCTACCCTCATGCTGCACTTTACCACTCAACCAACCATCATCAAGCAGAGCCACACAACAACAACAACAAACAACAACAATCACCCACTGCCTGCCTGCTCCATGTGTGTGGGCGGCACAGTAGCAATTGATTGTCCTCGAAGAACACACACACACTAAATATATATACAATGGAAATTAATAAAACATGTATATAATGGACATAAATATCTCTCTCTCTCACTCTCTCTCTCTATACACACACACACACACAACACACACACACACACACACACACACATATATATATATATATATTATATATATATATATATATATTACAGATATGCAATGAAATTACTGCATAACTATGTATTGTTTCTCTTTCACTCAAATATCTTCAACTGAAACATTTTAAAGACATATTTCCCAAACCACCACTCATCCTTCACCTTCCAAACGGACAAAACCTTCAAACATCTGCTGCTGCGTGTCACATCCCTTTTTGTAGTTTTAAAAAAAAAATTTCACTCAAATATCTTCAAGTGCAACAGTTACAAGACATATTTCCCAAACCACCACTCATCCATCACCTTCCAAACGGACAAACCTTCAAACATCTGCTGCGTGTCACATCCCTTTTTGTAGTTTTAAAAAAAAAATTTCACTCAAATATCTCAAGTGCAACAGTTACAAGACATATTTCCCAAACCACCACTCATCCATCACCTTCCAAACGGACAAAACCTTCAAACATCTGCTGCGTGTCACATCCCTTTTTATAGTTATAGTTCAATGCTCTGTCATTTTAGTGTCCACTTCTCTTTCACTTGTCAAGACGACCTGGGCTGCTGGAAACGTCGTCGTCTGTACGCCAAAGGATCATGTACAAACAAGGTCTTTTTTCATGTTTGCTTTTATCCTGTATCTTTTACCTCTGTGTATTAGAGCTCTCCCTGTCTGTATCTTTTTGTGTGTGCGCGTGCGCGTGTGTGCGTGTGTGTGTGTGTGTCTGCAATCGATCGCAGTCACATTAATTGCCACTCATTGCCTTGTGCACAGTGCTCGCTCACTCCCTCCGTCCCTACCTTCCTCACCTGCAGATCCCATCCATGGCTTTCTTCTGCTCTTACCATCACTCCCGTCTTGGCGCTGTCATCAGCAGCATCCACCCTCTTGCGCAGTCAGCACCTCGGCCGGCGCAGGCATTGGCGGGTAAGTAGCCTGTCTCTCCATCCCTGTGCAAACAGTGCATTACAGTGCTCATTCAACAGTGGCTTGTGCTCTTGTACCATTTCCTGTTAACCACCACCCTACGTCCTTTGCATCAGGCTAACCGTCTGACGTAACGCGGTCTTCCCCCTCCCATCTGAACAGCATCCAACAGACAAAGCCACCAATGCTGGGTTGGCACTAGTCCAAGGGAAGCGACTCCCTGGCAATGGTCTTGGTGAGCTCCCTGTCTTTCTGTCTCCATTGCTGTAGGCTTCCTTTCTGTTCTCCACTGTACTTGTTGTTGTTGTTTTTTATTTAGTCCTTCCTTTCTGTCTTTATTTGGGGTTGGTGAAGGAGGGGGGTTGGGAGGGGGTTGGGCTTGTCTGTACCAATGGTGATGCAGTCCTGTACAAGCGCAGCGTGGCAGCAGGGCACATGTGTGTGCTGCCGGCTCACAGCGCTGCCACTGTCGGAAGGATGTAAATCATGACACACCCCGGTAACATCTTTGGCGTGACTCTCACCTTCCCCTTCCGGGACCCGCACACCTCCTAGCTGAATGTCGCACCTTTCAAGGGAGCGCACGACTGCCAAGTTTGGTGCAGATCCCTTCAGGAGACGCCAAGATACGGCTGTCCCAAATATGCCGTTTTAACAACCCCGTGGTTTTGGTTAGCCACCTTACACCACTGGGACTACGTAGTACGTATGTATGTATGTAGTAGTGCGAATGGAACGACGCCGACGTGAGCGTTCCTTAGAGCGTGACACCAAGAGGACATCTGTCATCCAGCCGCTTACGCCGGGACGGTCGTAGATAATCACTGGGCGGCACAGCACCAATAGATTGTCCGCCAACAAATTTCCTTTTCAGAAGAAAATAAACACTAGTCCCACTCTAACTTGGTTAACGGGAAAGGGGCTGTGACGCACGCTTCAGTGACACAACGCAACGAGTCGAGCGGTAGTGCCCCAGGAGCCCACTTCTTTGAAAGACCTCTTAAGAAGCCAGTAGTGACCTGGTCACGGCCTCGTGATCGGGAAGAGCAACACTAACCATCCAGCATGGTGCATGTGGACAAAAGAACACTCCAACCTCTACCCGCGCCGTCTTCTTATAGGGTGGCGGCCAGGCCAGGCTTCAACGGTAGGCAATTAAACCAGGGCCAATCACGTCAAAGGGGGCGGCTGCCCGGACGGTCGTGTCACCGTGTCAAGCAGCCAGGCGTGACCAGGATGTGTATACAGTGCTTCTCAGCCGAAGCCGCTCCTCCCCCTATGGTCACACACAACACTCGGCGCGCGTGGTTGGCTGCATGCTGACGTCACGTCACGGGGCATGATGTCACGGTTAGGTCGTAGATATAACCCGCTCAAGACAGCTGTTTCTCTGTGTGTGAGAATGTGAGTGTGAGTGGAGTGTGTGTGAGTGTGTGGTGTGTGTGTGTGTGTGTGTGTGAGTTTGACTGTGAGTTGATCTGAGTCTGAGTCTGAGTCTGAGTCTGAGTCTGTGAGTCTGTGTCTGAGTCTGAGTCTGAGTCTGAGTCTGAGTCTGTCTGTGTCTGAGTCTGTCTGAGTGTGTGTGTGTCTGTGTTTGTGTATGTTGTGTGTGTGTGCGTGCGTGTGTGTGTGTGTGTGGTGTGTGTGTGTATGTTTTGTGTATATGTGTGTGTGTGTGTGTTTTGTGTGTGTGTGTGTGTTGACTTGGACAGGCTGCCAAGTATACCAGTTACGGCACTGGACATGTAACAGGCTACACAAGTCACTGGCAACGGCCAGGTAAGCAGGCACACCCACGCCCCCTCCTATCTACCCTCATGCTGCACTTCACAACTCAACCAACTATTATCAACAAGCAGAGCCACACAACAACAACAACAAACAACAACAATCACCCACTGCCTGCCTGCTCCATGTGTCTCCACTGCTGCATTGCAACCAACAACACACAAAAACACTACAACACAACACGCCAGCCCACGTCGTCCAAGAACACACACACACACAAAAATATATATATCATGGAAATTAATAAAACATATATATATCTCTCTCTCTCTCTCACTCTCTCTCTCTATACACACACACATATAATTTATATATAGATATGTAATGAAATTACTGCATAACTATGTATTGTTTCTCTTTCACTCAAATATCTTCAACTGCAACATTTTAATAATAATAATAATTACAATATTTATATAGCGCAAAATCTCGATAAAAATCAAATCTAAGCGCTGAACATACACTTACGCACGCGCGCACACACACACTTACACATGGCTATAAATGGGGGAAAAGAATAAAAGCAATGGAAAATTATAGAGAGCATATTATATACAAATATATATTACAATGTGATTCCCCTCCGAGTGGAGACAGGCTACAGAGGGGGGATGAGTGAGGTCAGGATTTTATGCAGAGGAGAAAAGGTGAGTTTTGAGAGCGGACTTGAAGGAGACAAAAGTAGGTTGCTGACGGACAGAGAGAGGAAGTTTGTTCCAGGAAAGTGGACCAGAAACAGAGACATATTTCCCAAACCACCACTCATCCATCACCTTCCAAAGGGACAAAACCTTCAAACATCTGCTGCTGCGTGTCACATCCCTTTTTGTAGTTTTAAAAACATTTTTTTAGTTGTAATATTTCTTTTTTGAGTTGTGCTCTGTCACTTTCAGTTACCTTTCAACTGCATCATTTCTCTATTGCCTATCCTGAGTAACTCTCAGTCGCCCTGTTCCCTCAATGTTCAATGCTCTGTCAGTTTAGTGTCCACTTCTCTTTCACTTGACAAGACGACCTGGCCTGCTGGAAACGTCGTCGTCTGTACGCCAAAGGATCATGTAGAAACAAGGTCTTTTTTCATGTTTGCTTTTATCCTGTATCTTTTACCTCTGTGTATCAGAGCTCTCCCTGTCTGTGTCTTTTTGCGTGTGTGTGTGTGAGTGAGTGTGTGTGTGTGTGGTGTGTGTGTGAGTGAGTGTGTGTGTGTGTGTGTGTGTGTGTGTGTGTGTGTGTTGGCAATCGATCGCAGTCACATTAATTGCCACTCATTGCCTTGTGCACACTGCTCGCTCGCTCGCTCCCTCCCTACTTTCCTCACCTGCAGATCCCATCCATGGCTTTCTTCTGCTAGCCTCACTCCGAGTGGTTACAGGCTTGCTTCTTTCCATCGCTCATCCCGAGGTGGCGGTATCGCCATCCTCTACAACGACTCGCTCCATTCCCGCCTGTCTTTCTCGCAGTCTCTGCCTTTCTCCCATCCTTCTTTCGAGCACGTTGAAGTATCCTTCCAATCCACCCTCACCCCATCACCTTCTCCTGTGTCTATCGACCCCCACCTAGCTCTGCCAACAAACTCACCACATCCACGTTTCTCTCTGACTTTGACCAATTGTTTGACCACTACTGCCTCTTACCTGGAAATCTCATCATTCTAGGTGACATCAATGTCCACTATGACAACACTCACCGTTATGACACAAGACATATCATCAACTCTCTGTCCAATCACAATATGACTCAACACATTTCTGAACCAACCCATCAAAAAGGTCACATTCTTGACTGGATCATTTCTCGTGATCACCACAATTCCGCTACTGACAACTGCTTAGTTCTTTCTACCCGTCTAACTTCAGCCCTTCCATCTGACCACTCTGCAATTCTCTGTTCTCTCGACATTTCTCCTCCTTCCCGTACCATGCGCACAGTGACTCGACGCAATCTCAAATCTATCGACCTCTCCACATTTTCATCTGATGCCTCCCGTCTCCTTTCTGAAAAGTCACATAACCTTGCCGATGAATTCTATACTACTCTCCACCATCTTCTGGACACTCATGCTCCAGCCAAAACCCGTCTTTTACCTGACCGCCCCCCTACCCCCTGGCTCACTCATGAGATTGCCTGTGCAAAACGTGCCCGCCGCAGAGCAGAGCGCCGCTGGCGCAACTCCAAACTCACTGTACACAGGCAACTTTTCCAAGCCTCTAAAACAAAAGATCCACCCTCATTGCATCAGCAAAAACAAGCTATTTCCTAACTCTTTACAACCATGAATCATCTCCTTGGCACACGAAAAGATTTACCTCTCCCAACAAAACATAGAAATGAAGAACTCCCATCTGTATTCTCCAAGTATTTCACCACCAAAATACAAACTCTTCGTGACAGGCTTGACAGGACACCCTTTCAACCATGCCCACCTGACCCTTCCTTCTCTGGCACACCTCTTACTACTTTTACCCCAGTCTCACAAGAAGAAATTTTCAACACAATCAGATCCATGTCGTTCAAAACCTGCGAACTGGATCCTCTTCCAGGTTCTCTCTACTCCGACTGTCTCCCTACTCTCCTCCCATTCATCACTGACATCATCAACACTTCTCTTCAAACTGGAACTGTCCCAGATTCTTTCAAGTCTGCTATTGTTAACCCTCTCCTCAAGAAACACAATTTAGACCCAAATGAACTGAAAAATTACCGGCCTATCTCTAATCTCTCTTTCTTGTCAAAACTCCTTGAAAAAGTCGTCCTCAACCAGCTGAACTCTCACTTGTCTGCCATCAATCTCCTCAATCCTTTCCAGTCAGCCTACCGCCAGTGCCATAGCACTGAAACTGCCCTACTACACATTCTCAACAATCTCCTCCTTACAACTGATACTGGCAAAGTCTCTCTCCTCACACTCCTTGATCTGTCTGCAGCCTTTGATACCATTGATCATGATATTCTCCTTTCTAGACTTCATCATACTTTTGGCATCTCTGACATTGCTCTGTCCTGGTTCACTTCATACCTATCAAACAGAAAACAAACCGTTCTCATCAATGGCACTTACTCTCAACCTGCATACCTGACCTGTGGTTTCCACAAGGATCTGTCCTTGGCCCTGTTCTTTTCACTCTTTACACCTCCCCCCTGTCCACCATCATCAACTCCCACTCTATAAAACACCACTTCTATGCTGATGACACCCAACTTCAAGACAGTGACTCACCTGATAATATACAGCGCCTGTTGACTCGCACCACTGAGTGTTACTCGGACATTAAGAACTGGATGACGTTCAACAAACTTCAGCTTAATGACGACAAGACAGAAGCTATCCTCATTGGTACCCGTCAGAAACTTTCTCAGCTGCCTCCTCTTTCTCTCCCATTATGTAACACATCAGTCCCAATTTCTGATTCAGCTAAAAACCTTGGTGTCTGCATTGACTCTACCCTCTCCATGAACAACTTTGTTTCTCAAACTACCAGATCTTGCTACTATCATCTCCATCGTATAAGGCTGATCAGGAAGTATCTCTCTGTCGAAACAACTGCAAAACTCGTTCTCTCCTTCATAATGTCTCGCATTGACTATTGCAATTCACTCCTGTCTGGTCTTCCTGCCTCCACCATTCACATCCTACAGCGCATTCAAAACAATGCTGTACGCCTTGTACTCAAAAAGAAAAAAGCTGACCACATATCTCCTCTCCTGGCACAACTTCACTGGCTCCCTGTATCAAAGCGCATACAGTACAAACTAGACACCATGTGCTACAAAAGCCTCAATAACGCAGCCCCCGATTACCTGTCAAGCCTACTTGAGATCTATGTTCCCTCACGTACCCTCCGCTCTGCTTCCGATCCTGACTTTTCGCTTTCCACGCACTAAGCTCAATACCTATGGTCCACGAGCCTTCTCTGTTTCTGGTCCACTCTCCTGGAACAAACTTCCTCTCTCAGTCCGTCAGCAACCTACTTTTGTCTCCTTCAAGTCCGCTCTCAAAACTCACCTTTTCTCCTCCACATAAAATCCTAACCTCACTCAACCCCCCCCCCCCTCTGCAGCCTATCTCCGCTCGGAGGGGAATCACATGGTTATAATATATAATTGTATATGCTATGCTCTATAATTTTCCATTGCTTTTATTCTTGCTTTTATTGCTTTTATTCTTTCTCCCCATTTATAGCCATGCGTGTGTGTGTGTGTGTGTGTGTGTGTGCGTTTGTGTGTGTGTGCGTGCATGCGTGCGTGCGTGCGTGAGTGTGTGTCTGCTTCAGCGCTTAGATTTGATTTTATCAAGATTTTGCGCTATATAAATATTGTAATTATTATTATTAATATTGTAATTATTATTATTATTCTGCTCTTACCATCACTCCCGTCTCGGCGCTGGAATAAGCAGCATCCAACCTCCTGCGCAGTCAGCACCTCGGATGGCGCAGGCATTCGCGGGTAAGTAGCCTGTCTCTCCATCCGTCTGGGGTAAGGCGGTCTTCCCCCTCTCATGTGAACAGCATCCAACAAAGTCACCAATGCTGGGTTGGCACTAGTCCAAGGGAAGCGACTCCCTTACAAACACTGTGCCTGGCAATGGTCTTGGTGAGCTCCCTGTCTTCGCGTGTGCCTGTCTCCATTGCCGTAGGCTTCCTTTCTGTTCTCTACTGTACCTGTTGTTGTTTTTTATTTAGTCCTTCCTTTCTGTCTTTATTTGGGGTTGGGGAAGGAGGTGGGTTGGGGAGGGGGTTGGGCTTGTCTGTACCAATGGTGATGCAGTCCTGTACAAGCGCAGCGTGGCAGCAGGGCTCATGTCTGTTCTGCCGGCTCACAGCGCTGCCACTGTCGGAAGGATGTAATTGATGACACACCCCGGTAACATCTTTGGCGTGACTCTCACCTTCCCCTTCCGGGACCCGCACACCTCCTACGCTGAATGTCGCACCTTTCAAGGGAGCGCACGACTGCCAAGTTTGGTGCAGATCCCTTCAGGAGACACCAAGATACGGCTGTCCCAAAAATGCCGTTTTAACAACCCCGTGGTTTTGGTTGGCCACCGTACACCACTGGGACTACGTAGTACGTACGTATGTATGTATGTAGTGTGCGAATGGAACGACGCCGACGAGAGCGTTCCTTAGGGCGTGACACCAAGAGCACATCTCATTCATCCAGCCGCTTACGCCGGGAAGGTCGTAGATAATCACTGGGCGGCACAGTACCAATAGATTGTCCGCCAACAAATTGTTTCTTTTGAGAAGAAAATAAACACTAGTCCCACTCTAACTTGGCTAACGGGAAAGGGGCTGTGACGCACGCTTCAATGACGCAACGCAACGAGTCAAGCGATACTGGCCCAGGAGACCACTTCTTTGAAAGACCTCTTAAGGAGCCAGTAGTTTCCTTGTCACGGCCTTGTGATCGGGAAGAGCAACACTACCCATTCAGCACGGTGCAGGTGGACAAAAGAAGACTCCAACCTCTACTCGCCCCGTCTTCTTATAGGGTGGCGGCGAGGCCAGGACTGAACGTAGGCAATTAAACCAGGGCCAATCACGTCACCGGAACCGGCTGCCCGGCCAATCGTGTCACCGTGTCAAGCAGCAATGCGTGACCAAGATGTGTATACAGTGCTTCTCAGCCGAAGCCGCTCCTCCCCTATGGTCACACACAACACTGGGCGCGCTTGGTTGGCTGCATGCTGACGACACGTCACGGGGCATGATGTCTCGGTTAGGTCGTAGATATCACCTGCTCAAGCCAACTGTTTGTGTGTGTGTGAGAATGTGTGTGTGTGTGAGTGTGAGTGTGAGTGAGAGTGAGAGTGAGAGTCAGTGTCAGTGTCAGTGTCAGTGTCAGTGTCAGTCAGTGTCAGTGTCAGTGTGTTGTGTGTGTTTGTGTGTGCGTGTGTGTATGTGTGTGTGGTGTGCCTGTGCGTGTGTGTGTGTGTGTGTGTGTGTGTGTGTGTGGTGTGTATTCGTTCGTTCTTTAATTTAACGTCTGTTCACTATGAGTGATATTAGACGGGGGGGGGGGGATGGAGGATGAGAGGTGGGTGAGTTGCATTGTGGGGAGAGGGGAGACAGAGTAAAAGACAAATAAGTGGGTAAATAGAAAAATGGAACAAGATCTTAACACTAACAATTAACATTAACAATGTGAAGGACAAATTTAACGCGAAAATACTAACTTCATAAACAAACTTAAAGCAATACATTAACAGGACTGTGAACCAATGATTCTGAAATTTTAACTGATAAAGACTGATCTGAAGTTATTTCTTTAAAATGAGTTTCAGAATACTTTTCTTGTGTAAATATTTTTGGTAAAAAAGAACGTAGCATTTTGCAGTAAAATAAACAGTGAAACAGTGTGAATTTTTCTTCGCAAATACACTTGATATTTTTACAATAATTTGTTTTCAACGCGTTTAGCTGAATACGAAAATGAACAGCAACAATCGATCTCCAATGATATATGGAAGAATACTGCAATTTTTTACATACATTTTGTAATGAAAGTTTTATCATTTGTTGTGGCACAAACTTTTCATTGAAATGTTCATGAAATCGAATCCATGAGGCTCATTCTAGCAAGTTGCAAGCTTCTTTTACGGAAGTTTTAATACGTAATTCTATAGTATTATCAGTGTTGTGTGCACCTTGTTTAGCTGCTCTGTCTACTACTTCCTTGCCATGAAGACCAACGTGAGAAGGCACCCAGCATAAACTGATATCTATACCTTTTGTCCTTAAACGATGTATAAGATGATTTGCCTCAGTAATTAAGTCAGGTCTTGTGTCTGTATTATAAGACTGTAAGGCATATAGTACAGATTTTGAATCAACAAAGAGAACCCCTTTGAAAAAGACAGGTTTAAGGTCTACTATATAAT
Organism: Monoplex corrugatus; assembly: GCA_030674185.1. NCBI lineage: Eukaryota > Metazoa > Mollusca > Gastropoda > Littorinimorpha > Ranellidae > Monoplex > Monoplex corrugatus. Next base: position 25,482 of record JAPXFY010000161.1, on the reverse strand, counting down.
GCAACGCTTGTATAATAGCGACTAATTCCGCTGTAAATATAGATACATTTGGCCCAATGAAAAATGACTTTTGTATTTTAAATTTTGAAACGTAATACGCTGCTCCAGCAGTGTGTGTATATGTGTGTGTGTATATGTGTGTGTGTGTGTGTGTGTGTGGACTTGGACAGGCTACCAAGTATACCAGTTACAGGCACTGGACATATAACAGGCTACACAAGTCACTGGCAACGGCCAGATAAGCAGCACACCCACGCGCCCTCCTATCTACCCTCATGCTGCACTTCACCACTCAACCAACTATCATCAACAAGCAGAGCCGCACAACAACAACAACAAACAACAACAATCACCCACTGCCTGCCTGCTCCATGTGTCTGGGCTGCTGCATTGCAAAACACAAGAGACAAAAACACACTACAACACAACAGGCCAGCCCACGTCGTCGAACAACACACACACACACAAAATATATATATCATGGAAATTAATAAAACATATATATCATGGACATAAATTCTCTCTCTCTCTCTATGCACACACACATATATATATTTATATATAGATATGTAATGAAATTACTGCATAACTATGTATTGTTTCTCTTTCACTCAAATATCTTCAACTGCAACATTTTCAAGACATATTTCCCAAACCACCACTCATCCATCACCTTCCAAACGGACAAAACCTTCAAACATCTGCTGCTGCGTGTCACATCCCTTTTTGTAGTTTTTTAAACATTTTTTTAGTTGTAATATTTCTTTTCAGTTGTGCTCTGTCACTTTCAGTTACCTTTCAACTGCATCATTTGTATATTGCCTATCCTGAGTAACTCTCAGTCGCCTTGTTCCCTCAATGTTCAATGCTCTGTCATTTTAGTGTCCACTTCTCTTTCACTTGACAAGACGGCCTGGCCTGCTGGAAACGTCGTCGTCTGTACGCCAAAGGATCATGTAGAAACAAGGTCTTTTTTCATGTTTGCTTTTACCCTGTATCTTTTAACTGTATGTATCTTTGGCGTGCCTCTTACCTTCCCCTTCCAAGACCCGCACACCTCGTAGGCTGAATGTCGCACCTTTCAACGGAGCGCACGACTGCCAAGTTTGGTGCAGATCCCTTGAGGGGACGGCGAGATACGGCTGGGCAAAAAATGTGTTTTAACAACCCCGTTTTTTTAGTTGGCCACCGTACACCACTGGCACTACGTAGTACGTATGTATGTATATAGTAGTGCGAAGGGAAGGACGCCGACGAGTGCGCTCCTTAGAGCGTGACGCCACTCGCACATCTCATTCACCCAGCCGCTTACTACGCCGGGAAGGTCGTAGATAAACATTGGGCGGCACAGTCGCAATTGATTGTCCGCTAACAAATTGATTCTTTTTAGTAGAAAATAAACAGTACTCGCATCCTAACATGGCTCACGGGAAAGGGGCGGTGACGCACGCTTCAATGACGCAACACAACGAGTCAAGTGATACTGGCCCAGGAGCCCACTTCTTTGAAAGACCTCTTAAGAAGTGGTGGACGTCTCCACCGACTTTGGCACAACCTGCCTCCTGCTGTGCCAGCCCGACGCCACTTTTCTTCTTCTGCTTCTTCGTCTCCTCCACTGCCCCTGCCTTCGACCTCGCTGCTGCGGGCTTCGTCTCCTCCTCTGCCATCTTCGCCTTCGCCTTCTGTCCTGGTGGTGCCGCCTTCGCCTTCTGTCCCGCCGGTGCTGCCTTCGTCTTCTGTCCCGCCGGCGCTGCCCTCGTCTTCTGTCCCGCCGGTGCTACCTTTGTCTTCTTCTTCTGTTCCATCGTTGCTGCCTTCGTCTTCTGCCCCGCTGGTGTCGCCTTCGTCTTTTGTCCCGTCGGTGCCGCCTTCGTCGCCACCTCGGCCGCCGCCATATGACTGTGATAAACTTAAACTATGCCTTTTTAACGCTCAATCAACATGCAAGGATGGCAAAGCCGAAGTCATTGCCGATTTTATCGCTGATGAGCACGTTGACATTGCTTTTATCACAGAGACATGGCTTAACCCCCTTGGTCATGAACCTATACATGCTAGCCTCACTCCGAGTGGTTACAGGCTTGCTTCTTTCCATCGCTCATCTCGAGGTGGCGGTATCGCCATCCTCTACAACGACTCACTCCATTCCCGCCTATCTTTCTCGCAGTCTCTGCCTTTCTCCCATCCTTCTTTCGAGCACGTTGAAGTATCCTTCCAATCCACCCCTCACCCCATCACCTTCTCCTGTGTCTATCGACCTCCACCTAGCTCTGCCAACAAACTCACCACATCCACGTTTCTCTCTGACTTTGACCAACTGCTTGACCACTACTGCCTCTTACCTGGAAATCTCATCATTCTAGGTGACATCAATGTCCACTATGACAACACTCACCGTTATGACACAAGACATATCATCAACTCTCTGTCCAATCACAATATGACTCAACACATTTCTGAACCAACCCATCAAAAAGGTCACATTCTTGACTGGATCATTTCTCGTGATCACCACAATTCAGCTACTGACAACTGCTTAGTTCTTTCTACCCGTCTAACTTCAGCCCTTCCATCTGACCACTCTGCAATTCTCTGTTCTCTTGACATTTCTCCTCCTTCCCGTACCACGCGCACAGTGACTCGACGCAATCTCAAATCTATCGACCTCTCCACATTTTCATCTGATGCCTCCCGTCTCCTTTCTGAAAAGTCACATAACCTTGCCGATGAATTCTATTCTACTCTCCACCATCTTCTGGACACTCATGCTCCAGCCACAACCCGTCTTTTACCTGACCGCCCCCCTACCCCCTGGCTCACTCATGAGATTGCCTGTGCAAAACGTGCCCGCCGCAGAGCAGAGCGCCGCTGGCGCAACTCCAAACTCACTGTACACAGGCAACTTTTCCAAGCCTCTAAAACAAAAGTATCCACCCTCATTGCATCTGCAAAAACAAGCTATTTCCAAACCAAAATCCTGAATGCCTCTTCTTCAAAAGAACTCTTTACAACCATGAATCATCTCCTTGGCACACGAAAAGACTTACCTCTCCCAACAAAACATACAAATGAAGAACTCCCATCTGTATTCTCCAAGTATTTCACCACCAAAATACAAACTCTTCGTGACAGGCTTGACAGGACACCCTGTCAACCATGCCCACCTGACCCTTCCTTCTCTGGCACACCTCTTACTACTTTTACCCCAGTCTCACAAGAAGAAATTTTCAACACAATCAGATCCATGTCGTTCAAAACCTGCGAACTGGATCCTCTTCCAGGTTCTCTCTACTCCGACTGTCTCCCTACTCTCCTCCCATTCATCACTGACATCATCAACACTTCTCTTCAAACTGGAACTGTCCCAGATTCTTTCAAGTCTGCTATTGTTCACCCTCTCCTCAAGAAACACAATTTAGACCCAAATGAACTGAAAAATTACAGGCCTATCTCTAATCTCTCTTTCTTGTCAAAACTCCTTGAAAAGGTCGTCCTCAACCAGCTGAACTCTCACCTGTCTGCCAACAATCTCCTCAATCCTTTCCAGTCAGCCTACCGCCAGTGCCATAGCACTGAAACTGCCCTACTACACATTCTCAACAATCTCCTCCTTACAACTGATACTGGCAAAGTCTCTCTCCTCACACTCCTTGATCTGTCTGCAGCCTTCGATACCATTGACCATGGTATTCTCCTTTCTAGACTTCATCATACTTTTGGCATCTCTGACATTGCTCTCTCCTTTTTCACTTCGTATTTATCAAACAGAAAACAAACTGTTCTCATCAATGGCACTTACTCTCAACCTGCATACCTGACCTGTGGTGTTCCACAAGGATCTGTCCTTGGCCCGGTTCTTTTCACTCTTTATACCTCCCCCCTGTCCACCATCATCAACTCCCACTCTATAAAACACCACTTCTATGCTGATGACACCCAACTTCAAGACAGTGACTCACCTGATAATATACAGCGCCTGTTGACTCGCACCACTGAGTGTTACTCGGACATTAAGAACTGGATGACACACAAGAGACTTCAGCTTAATGACGACAAGACAGAAGCTATCCTCATTGGCACCCGTCAGAAACTTTCCCAGCTGCCTCCTCTTTCTCTCTCATTATGTAACACATCAGTCCCAATTTCTGATTCAGCTAAAAACCTTGGTGTCTGCATTGACTCTACCCTGTCCATGAACAACTTTGTTTCTCAAACTGCCAGATCTTGCTACTATCATCTCCATCGTATAAGGCTGATCAGGAAGTATCTCTCTGTCGAAACAACTGCAAAACTCGTTCTCTCCTTCATAATGTCTCGCATTGACTATTGCAATTCACTCCTGTCTGGTCTTCCTGCCTCCACCATTCACATCCTACAGCGCATTCAAAACAATGCTGTACGCCTTGTACTCAAAAAGAAAAAAGCTGACCACATATCTCCTCTCCTGGCACAACTTCACTGGCTCCCTGTATCAAAGCGCATACAGTACAAACTAGACACCATGTGCTACAAAAGCCTCAATAACGCAGCCCCCGATTACCTGTCAAGCCTACTTGAGATCTATCTTCCCTCACGTACCCTCCGCTCTGCCTCCGATCCTCTGACTTTTCGCTTTCCACGCACTAAGCTCAATACCTATGGTCCACGAGCCTTCTCTGTTTCTGGTCCACTCTCCTGGAACAAACTTCCTCTCTCAGTCCGTCAGCAACCTACTTTTGCTCCTTCAAGTCCGCTCTCATAAACTCACCTTTTCTCTCTGCATAAATCCTAACTCACTCAACCCCCTCTGCAGCCTGTCTCCGCTCGGAGGGGAATCACTTTGTTTTAATATATAATTGTTATGATGTGCTCTCTGTGGTTTTCCATTGGTTTTATTCTTGCTTTTATTGCTTTTATTCTTTTCTTCCATTTGTGGCCATGCATGTGTGTGTGTGTGTGTGTGTGTGTGTGTGTGTGGTGTGTGTGTGTGTGCGTGTGTGTGCGTGCGTGCGTGTGTGTGTGTGTGTGTGTCTTTTCGGCGCTTGGATTTGATTTTGTCGAGATTTGCGCTATATAAATATTGTAATTATTATGTATGCATGTGCGTACGTATGTATGTATGTATGTATGTATGTATACGCTTAGATTTATGTATGTATGTATGTATGCATGTATACGCTCAGCTTAGATTTATGTATGTAAGTATGTATGCATGTATGTATGCATGTATACGCTCATATGTATGTAGGTATGTATGCATGTATACGCTCAGCGCTTAGATTTGATTTTATCAAGATTTTGCGCTATATAAATAAAATATATTATTATTATTATAAGTAACACTACTGTCCGGGTCACGGCCGCGTGATTGGGAAGAGAAACATTAACCATCCAGCACGGTGCAGGTGGACAAAAGAAGACTCCAACCTCTACCAGCCCGTCTTCTTACAGGGTGGCGACCAGGCCAGGCCTGAACGGTAGGCAATTAAACCAGGGCCAACCACGTCACCGGGGGCGGCTGCCCGCCGCTCGTGTCACCGTGTCAAGCAGCGAAGCGTGACCTTACTTTTACTTTTACTTTTTCCTTCTGCTTGTACCGGTGGGCGTCGCGGGCAGATACAGTCGTCTGTCAGCAGCAAGGCGGGTGGCCTGGAGAAGGGACATCTCGTGAGCTCTGAGGGTGTCTGCCACGGAGTCGCGACACCGTCGTCTTGGTCTTCCTCTGGCTCTCCAGCCAGAGTATCTGGTGTTGTATGCCTGAAGAGCTGAATGGTTTAGGGGCATACGTGTGAGGTGTCCGAACCACTTGATCCTCATAATTATGTTTGATGTGTTGTAGGATTGGTGTTGCTCCTACCATGTCTCGTATCACCTCATTTCTGATCTTGTCCCGCCTTGTCTTGTTTACTGCTTTCCTCAGGCATTTCATTTCACAGGTGACCAGTTTTCTCTCGAGGACTTTAGTTAGGGACCATGTCTGGCACTGGTATGTCAGCGTTGGTAGAAAAATGGCATTGATGAGTTTCGCCTTAGTGCTGGTGGGAATGCTGGGGTGTTTCAGGAGAGGGGCAAGTTGCTTGCTGACTGTGTTTGCTTTCTGGCATCTGGTCTCGATTTCTCTGTCTAGTTTGCCATTTTCAGTGAAGATGCTGCCCAGGTATTTAAATTCACTGGCTTGCTTCAACTGGGTTCCGTTGATGTTGATGTCCAGTTTGTTTGGTCTCTTTCTGACAGTCATGACCTCGGTCTTGCTGACGCTGATCTTCATGCCGTATGTCTCGCAGCTTTCATTCAGCTGGTCTGTGTGCTCCTGTAGCTGTATCTTGTCATTGTTCACCATTGCCTGGTCGTCCGCAAACATGAGTTCATTGAGTGCCTCAGGGTCTGGGTTTGCCTCCTTCATAATCTGATCCATATCATTGAAAACAGTCTACACTGCTAACAGTCGAAAGCTCCGAGAGCCGGACTCTGGCGTGAAGATCATCAGGAGAGAATGCGTCGCTGTTTCGGGCTCTTCCTCTCTACAGCTTCAATGACTCACCGAGCCCCCTCACCGATGTGAGGTCTCCCTGCCAGTTCGACTGTATGCCTTTGCCATCAACCGTCAGGATTCGCTCCAGGAGGTGTTCTCTCTCTTCAACCAGATCCAATGACTTGCTTTCTCTACGGTCTTCTGTAGAGATTTTGTCATGGTTTTCACTTTCTTCAGACCAAGTCCAGCCACTTTCATCCACTTTCTGACGCTATTTGCGATGTAACCTCTGCAGCCGACTTCGACTGGGAAGTGCGTTGCTTTCCATCCCGCCTCCTCGCATTCATCGACAAGAGCCTCGTAGCGATTCTCCTTCCGCTCGTGTGCAGCCCTGATATTGTCTTCGTGGGGCACCGTCAGCTCCACAAGGTGCACCTCTCTCTCTTCCTTGCTCCATACCACCAGGTCTGGCTTCTTCGTTGTTGGGATGGGGAAGAATCTCTCGCAGCCCTCAAAGTCTGCGGCTACCTCCCACAGACCACCACACTGGCCATCCATATAGATCACGAAGAGAAGAGGGGAGAGATTACAGCCCTGCCTTACTCCCGATGTCACTGGGAACCAGTCAGATGTTCCACTGGCGGTGCGGACTGCACTCCTGCTGTTGGCGTAGATGGCCCGAATGTTGTCTAGAAGCTGGCCCTTGATTGTCGTACTGCTCGAGGACCTTCCATAGCTTTTCTCTGTTGACTCGATCTAAGGCCTTTTCTTGATCAACGAATACAAGATGGAGATCTCGGTCATATTCGATCGCCCTCTCACACAGTTGTCGGAGTGTGAAGATTGCATCGGTGCACCCTTTTCCTTTTCTGAAGCCAAATTGGGCGTCACTGAGGAGATATTCTGTTTTCGCTCGAGTGCGCTGCTCCAGATCTTTGCGTACATTTTCCCTACATGGCTGAGTAGTGATATGCCTCTGTAGGTACTACAAGTCTTTCTTGCTGCCCTTCTTCATCCATATTGGCACCACTATTGCATTTTGCCAGTCTTCTGGTACTTTTCTCTGCTCCCAAGCTTTCTGAAAGATGGTGGTGAGCCACTGAATTCCGGTTTCACCGCACACATGGATGGCTTCAGTTGTTATGCCGTCGACTCCAGCTGCCTTGCCTTTAGGACTGGTCTTCACTGCTCCAGGCATGACCACCATGTGTAAACAGTGCTTCTCACCTGTACCTGCCCCTCCCTTGTGCTCACATACAACAATGGCCAAGCGTGGTTGGCTGCAGGTAGGCTACGGCTGACGGCACATCACAGGGGCATCATGTCACGGGTACGTCGTAGATATCACCCGCTCTCGCCACCTCTCTCTCTCTTTCTTTCTGTCTGTATATGTCTTTGTGTGTGTGTGTCTTTGTGTGTGTGTGCACTTGGACACGCTGCCAAGTATACCAGTTACTGGCAATGGACATGTAACAGGCTACACAAGTCACTGGCAACGGCCACGCAAGCAGGCACAGCCACGCGCCCTCCT
>JAPXFY010000161.1:0-12500 GCA_030674185.1 Monoplex corrugatus | reverse complement strand
CCCTCTCTCTCTCTCTTTCACACATTCTTTCTCTCTCCCCTCTCTCTCTCTCTTTCACACATTCTTTCTCTCTCCCCTCTCTCTCTCTTTCACACATTCTTTCTCTCTCCCCTCTCTCTCTCTTTCATCTCTTCTCTGTCTGTGTGTCTGCCACTCTCTCTCTCTCTCTGTCTCTGTATCTATCTTTCTGTCTCTCTCTCTCTCACACACACACACACACACACACACATACATACATAGATATGTAATGAAATTACTGCATAACTATGTATTGTTTCTCTTTCACTCAAATATCTTCAACGGCAACATTTTCAAGACAGATTTCCCAAACCACCAGTGATCCATCACCTTCCAAACGGACAATACCCTCAAACATCTGCTGCTGCTTGTCACATCCCTTTTTGTAGTTTTTTAAACATTTTTTTAGTTGTAATATTTCTTTTCAGTTGTGCTCTGTCACTTTCAGTTACCTTTCAACTGCATCATTTCTATATTGCCTATCCTGAGTAACTCTCAGTCGCCCTGTTCCCTCAATGTTCAATGCTCTGTCATTTTAGTGTCCACTTCTCTTTCACTTGACAAGACGGCCTGACCTGCTGGAAACGTCGTCGTCTGTACTCCAAAGGATCATGTAGAAACACGGTATTTTTTCATGTTTCCTTTTACCCTGTATCTTTTACCTCTATGTATCAGAGCTCTCCCTGTCTGTATCTTTTTGTGTGTGCGCGTGCGCGCGCGCGCGGGCGCGCGTGTGTCTGTCTGCAATCGATGGCAGTCACATTAATTGCCACTCATTGCCTTGTGCACACTGCTCGCTCGCTCGCTCCCTCCCTACCTTCCTCACCTGCACATCCCATCCATGGCTTTCTTGTGCTCTCACCATCACTCCCGTCTCGGCGCTGGCATCAGCAGCAACCACCCTCCTGCGCAGTCAGCACCTCGGCCGGCGAAGGCATTGGCGGGTAAGTAGCCTGTCTCTGCATCCCTGTGCAAACAGTGCATTACAGTGCTCATTCAACAGTGGCTCGTGCTCTTGTCCATTTCCTGTTAAGCACCCACCCTACGTCCTTTGCATCAGGCTAACAGTCTGACGTAAGGCGGTCTTCCCCCTCCCATGTGAACAGCATCCAACAGACAATGCCACGAATGCTGGTTGGCACTAGTCGAAGGGAAGCGACTCCCTTACAAAGACAGTGCCTGGCAATGTCTTGCTGAGCACCCTGCCTTCGCGTCTGCCTGTCTCCATTGCCGTAGGCTTCCTTTCTGTTCTCTACTGTACCTGTTGTTGTTTTTGTTGTTTTTTATTAGTCCTTCCTTTCTGTCTTTATTTGGGGTTGGGGAAGGAGGGGGCGTTGGGGAGGGGGTTGGGCTTGTCTGTACCAATGGTGATGCAGTCCTGCACAAGCGCAGCGTGGCAGCAGGGCACTGTCTGTGCTGCCGGTCCCAGCGCTGCCACTGTCGGAAGGATGTAATTGATGACACACCCCAGTAACATCTTTGGCATGCCTCTTACCTTCCCCTTCCAGGACCCGCACACCTCCTAGGCTGAATGTCGCACCTTTCAACGGAGCGCACGACTGCCAAGTTGGGTGCAGATCCCTTGAGGGGATGGCGAGATACGGCTGGCCCAAAAATGCCGTTTTAACAACCCCGTAGTTTTGGTTGGCCACCGTACACCACACGCACTACGTAGTACGTATGTATATATGTAGTAGTGCGAAGGGAAGGACGCCGACGAGTGCGCTCGTTAGGGCGTGACGTCACGCGCACATCTCTTTCAACATGCCGCTAACGCCGGGAAGGTCGTAGATAATCACAACCTGGTACAGTAGCAAGTGATTTTCCTCCAACGAATTGTTTCTTTTCAGAAGAAAATAAACACTACTCCCACCCAACTTGGCTAAAGGGAAAGGGGCGGTGACGCACGCTTCATTGATGCAACACAACGAGTCAAGTGATACTGCCCCAGGAGACCACTTCTTTCAATGACCTCTTAACAAGCCAGTAGTGTCCGGGTCACGGCCGAGTGATTGGGAAGAGTAACACTAACCATCGACCATGGTGCAGGTGGACAAAAGAACACTCCAACCTCTACCCGCCCCGTCTTCTTACAGGCTGTCGGCGAGGCCAGGCGTCAACGGTAGGCAAATAAACCAGGGCCAACCACGTCATCGGCGGCGGATGCCGGCCGCTCGTGTCACCGTGTCAAGCAGCCACGCCTGACCACATGTGTAAACAGTGTTTCTCAGCTGTAGCCGCCACTCGCCAGTTCTCACACACAACAATGGGCAAGCGTGTTTGGCTGCAGGTAGGCTACGACTGACGGCCCGTCACAGGGGCATCATGTCACGGGTACGTCGTAGATATCACCCGCTCTCGCCACCTCTCTCTTCGCGTCTGCCTGTCTCCATTGCCGTAGGCTTCCTTTCTGTTCTCTACTTTAACTGTTGTTGTTGTTGTTTTTTTAGTCCTTCCTTTCTGTCTTTATTTGGGGTTGGGGAAGGAGGGGGCGTTGGAGAGAGGGCTGGGCTTGTTTGTACCAATGGTGATGCAGTCCTGTACAAGCGCAGCGTGGCAGCAGGGCACATGTCTGTGCTGCTGTCTGTCAGCGCTGCCACACTCGGAAGGATGTAATTGATGACACACCCCGGTAAGATCTTTGGCGTGCCTCTTACCTTCCCCTTCCAGGACCCGCACACCTCCTAGGCTGAATGTCGCACCTTTCAACGGAACGCACGACTGCCAAGTTGGGTGCAGATCCCTTGAGGGGACGGCGAGATACGGCTGGCCCCAAAATGCCGTTTTAACAACCCCGTGGTTTTGGTTGGCCACCGTATACCACACGCACTACGTAGTACGTAAGTATGTATGTAGTAGAGCAACGGGAAGGACGCCGACGAGTGCACTTCTTAGGGCGTGACGCCACGCGCTCATCTCATTCATCCATCCGCTTACGTCGGGAAGGTCGTAGATAATCACTTGCCGGTACAGTAGCAATTGATTGTCGTCCAACAAATTGTTTCTTTTCAGAAGAAAATAAACACTACTCCCACCCTCACTTGGCTAACGGGAAAGGGACGGTGACGCACGCTTCATTGACGCAACACGAGTCAAGCGATACTGCCCAGGAGACCACAACTTTCAATGACCTCTTAAGAAGCCAGTAGTGTCCGGGTCACGGCCGAATGATTGGGAAGAGTAACACTTAACCATCGAGCACGGTGCAGGTGGACAAAAGAACACCCCAACCTCTACCCGCCCCGTCTTCTTATAGGGTGGCGGCAAGGCTAGGAGTCAAGTTAGGCAATTAAACCAAGCCAACCACGTCACCGCCGGCGGATGACCGGCAGCTCGAGTCACCGTGTCATGCAGCCAGGCCTGACCAGCATGTGTAAACAGTGCTTTTCAGCCGTAGCCGCCCACCCCTGTGGTCAGGTCACACACAACAATGGGCAAGCGTGCTTGGCTGCAGGTAGGCTACGACTGACGGCACGTCACAGGGGCATCATGTCACGGATACGTCGTAGATATCACCCGCTCTCGCCACCTCTGTCTTCGCGTCTGCCTGTCTCCATTGCCGTAGGCTTCCTTTCTGTTCTCTACTGTACCTGTTGTTGTTGTTTTTTAGTCCTTCCTTTCTGTCTTTATTTGGGGTTGGGGAAGGAGGGGGCGTTGGAGAGGGGGCTGGACTTGTCTGTACCAATGGTGATGCAGTCCTGTACAAGCGCAGCGTGGCAGCAGGGCACATGTGTGTGCTGCTGTGTGTCAGCGCTGCCACACTCGGAAGGATGTAATTGATGACCACACACCGGTAAGATCTTTGGCGTGCCTCTCACCTTCCCCTTCCAGGACCCGCACACCTCCTAGGCTGAATGTCGCACCTTTCAACGGAACGCACGACTGCCAAGTTGGGTGCAGATCCCTTGAGGGGACGTCGAGATACGGCTGGCCAAAAATGCCGTTTTAACAACCCCGTGGTTTTGGTTGGCCACCGTACACCACACGCACTACGTAGTACGTATGTATGTATGTAGTAGAGCGACGGGAAGGACGCCGACGAGTGCACTTCTTAGGGCGTGACGCTACGCGCTCATCTCATTCATCCATCCGCTTACGTCGGGAAGGTCGTAGATAATCACTTGCCGGTACAGTAGCAATTGATTGTCGTCCAACAAATTGTTTCTTTTCAGAAGAAAATAAACACTACTCCCACCCTCACTTGGCTAACGGGAAAGGGACGGTGACGCACGCTTCATTGACGCAACACGAGTCAAGCGATACTGCCCCAGGAGACCACAACTTTCAATGACCTCTTAAGAAGCCAGTAGTGTCCGGGTCACGGCCGAATGATTGGGAAGAGTAACACTTAACCATCGAGCACGGTGCAGGTGGACAAAAGAACACCCCAACCTCTACCCGCCCCGTCTTCTTATAGGGTGGCGGCAAGGCTAGGAGTCAAGTTAGGCAATTAAACCAAGGCCAACCACGTCACCGGCGGCGGATGACCGGCAGCTCGAGTCACCGTGTCATGCAGCCAGGCCTGACCAGCATGTGTAAACATGCTTTTCAGCCGTAGCCGCCCACCCCTGTGGTCAGGTCACACACAACAATGGGCAAGCGTGCTTGGCTGCAGGTAGGCTACGACTGACGGCACGTCACAGGGGCATCATGTCACGGGTACGTCGTAGATATCACCCGCTCTCGCCACCTCTGTCTTCGCGTCTGCCTGTCTCCATTGCCGTAGGCTTCCTTTCTGTTCTCTACTGTACCTGTTGTTGTTTGTTTTTTTAGTCCTTCCTTTCTGTCTTTATTTGGGGTTGGGGAAGGAGGGGGCGTTGGAGAGGGGGCTGGGCTTGTTTGTACCAATGGTGATGCAGTCCTGTACAAGCGCAGCGTGGCAGCAGGGCACATGTCTGTGCTGCTGGTTGTCAGCGCTGCCACACTCGGAAGGATGTAATTGATGACACACCCCGGTAAGATCTTTGGCGTGCCTCTTACCTTCCCCTTCCAGGACCCGCACACCTCCTAGGCTGAATGTCGCACCTTTCAACGGAACGCACGACTGCGAAGTTGGGTGCAGATCCTTGAGGGGATGGCGAGATACGGCTGGCCCCAAAATGCCGTTTTAACAACCCGTGGTTTTGGTTGGCCACCGTATACCACACGCACTACGTAGTACGTATGTATGTATGTAGTAGAGTAAAAGGGGAAGGACGCCGACGAGTGCACTTCTTAGGGCGTGACGCCACGCGCTCATCTCATTCATCCATCCGCTTACGTCGGGAAGGTCGTAGATAATCACTTGCCGGTACAGTAGCAATTGATTGTCGTCCAACAAATTGTTTCTTTTCAGAAGAAAATAAACACTACTCCCACCCTCACTTGGCTAACGGGAAAGGGACGGTGACGCACGCTTCATTGACGCAACACGAGTCAAGCGATACTGCCCCAGGAGACCACAACTTTCAATGACCTCTTAAGAAGCCAGTAGTGTCCGGGTCACGGCCGAATGATTGGGAAGAGTAACACTTAACCATCGAGCACGGTGCAGGTGGACAAAAGAACACCCCAACCTCTACCCGCCCTGTCTTCTTATAGGGTGGCGGCAAGGCTAGGAGTCAAGTTAGGCAATTAAACCAAGCCAACCACGTCACCGGCGGCGGATGACCGGCAGCTCGAGTCACCGTGTCATGCAGCCAGGCCTGACCAGCATGTGTAAACAGTGCTTTTCAGCCGTAGCCGCCCACCCCTGTGGTCAGGTCACACACAACAATGGGCAAGCGTGCTTGGCTGCAGGTAGGCTACGACTGACGGCACGTCACAGGGGCATCATGTCACGGGTACGTCGTAGATATCACCCGCTCTCGCCACCTCTGTCTTCGCGTCTGCCTGTCTCCATTGCCGTAGGCTTCCTTTCTGTTCTCTACTGTACCTGTTGTTGTTGTTTTTTTAGTCCTTCCTTTCTGTCTTTATTTGGGGTTGGGGAAGGAGGGGGCGTTGGAGAGGGGGCTGGACTTGTTTGTACCAATGGTGATGCAGTCCTGTACAAGCGCAGCGTGGCAGCAGGGCACATGTCTGTGCTGCTGGTTGTCAGCGCTGCCACACTCGGAAAGATGTAATTGATGACACACCCCGGTAAGATCTTTGGCGTGCCTCATACCTTCCCCTTCCAGGACCCGCAGACCTCCTAGGCTGAATGTCGCACATTTCAACGGAACGCACGACTGCCAAGTTGGGTGCAGATCCCTTGAGGGGACGGCGAGATACGACTGGCCCCAAAATGCCGTTTTAACAACCCCGTGGTTTTGGTTGGCCACCGTACACCACACGCACTACGTAGTACGTATGTATGTATGTAGTAGAGCGACGGGAAGGACGCCGACGAGTGCACTTCTTAGGGCGTGACCCCACGCGCTCATCTCATTCATCCATCCGCTTACGTCGGGAAGGTCGTAGATATTCACTTGCCGGCACAGTAGCAATTGATTTTCCTCCAACGAATTGTTTCTTTTCAGAAGAAAATAAACACTACTCCCACCCAACTTGGCTAAAGGGAAAGGGGCGGTGATACACGCTTCATTGATGCAACACAACGAGTCAAGTGATACTGCCCCAGGAGACCACTTCTTTCAATGACCTCTTAAGAAGCCAGTAGTGTCCGGGTCACGGCCGAGTGATTGGGAAGAGTAACACTAACCATCGACCACGGTGCAGGTGGACAAAAGAAGACTCCAACCTCTACCCGCCCCGTCTTCTTACAGGCTGTCGGCGAGGCCAGGCGTCAACGGTAGGCAAATAAACCAGGGCCAACCACATCACCGGCGGCGGATGCCCAGCCGCTCGTGTCACCGTGTCAAGCAGCCACGCCTGACCACCATGTGTAAACAGTGTTTCACAGCTGTAGCCGCCACTCGCCAGTTCTCACACACAACAATGGGTAAGCGTGCTTGGCTGCAGGTAGGCTACGATTCACTGCACGTCACAGGGAAAGCATGTCATCGCCAGGTCGTAGATATCACCCGCTCTCTCCACCTCTCTCTCTCTCTTTCTGTCTGTATATGTCTTTGTGTGTGTGTGTCTTTGTGTGTGTGCACTTGGACACGCTGCCAAATATACCACTTACTGGCACTGAACATGTAACAGGCTACACAAGTCACTGAAAACGGCCACGCAAGCAGGCACACCCACGCGCCCTACTATCTACCCTCATGCTGCACTTCAACACAACCATTATCAACAAGCACAGCCACACAACAACAACAACAAACAACAACAATCACCCACAGCCTGCCTGCTCCATGTGTCTGGGCTGCTGCATTGCAACCAACAACACACAAAAACACACTACAACACAACACGCCAGCCCAGGTCGTCGAACAACACACACACACCCAATATATATATAATGGAAAGTAATAAAACATATATAGAATGGACAGAAATCTCTCTCTCTCACTCTCTCTCTCTACACACACACACACACACACACACACACACACACACACACACACACACACACACACATACACACATAGATATGTAATGAAATTACTGCATAACTATGTATTGTTTCTCTTTCACTCAAATATCTTCAACGGCAACATTTTCAAGACAGATTTCCTAAACCACCAGTGATCCATCACCTTCCAAACGGACAAAACCCTCAAACATCTGCTGCTGCTTGTCACATCCCTTTTTGTAGTTTTTTAAACATTTTTTTAGTTGTAATATTTCTTTTCAGTTGTGCTCTGTCACTTTCAGTTACCTTTCAACTGCATCATTTCTATATTGCCTATCCTGAGTAACTCTCAGTCGCCCTGTTCCCTCAATGTTCAATGCTCTGTCATTTTAGTGTCCACTTCTCTTTCACTCGACAAGACGGCCTGGCCTGCTGGAAACGTCGACGTCTGTACTCCAAAGGATCATGTAGAAACAAGGTCTTTTTTCATGTTTGCTTTTACCCTGTATCTTTTACCTCTATGTATCAGAGCTCTCTCGTGTCTGTATCTTTTTGTGTGGGGCGTGCGCGCGCGCGCGCGCGCTTTTTTTTTTTTTTTTTTTTTTTTTTTTTTTTTTTTTTTTTTTTTTTTTTTTTTTTTTTTTTTTTTTTTTTTTTTTTTTTTTTTTTTTTTTTTTTTTTTTTTTTTTTTTTTTTTTTTTTTTTTTTTTTTTTTTTTTTTTTTTTTTTTTTTTTTTTTTTTTTTTTTTTTTTTTTTTTTTTTTTTTTTTTTTTTTTTTTTTTTTTTTTTTTTTTTTTTTTTTTTTTTTTTTTTTTTTTTTTTTTTTTTTTTTTTTTTTTTTTTTTTTTTTTTTTTTTTTTTTTTTTTTTTTTTTTTTTTTTTTTTTTTTTTTTTTTTTTTTTTTTTTTTTTTTTTTTTTTTTTTTTTTTTTTTTTTTTTTTTTTTTTTTTTTTTTTTTTTTTTTTTTTTTTTTTTTTTTTTTTTTTTTTTTTTTTTTTTTTTTTTTTTTTTTTTTTTTTTTTTTTTTTTTTTTTTTTTTTTTTTTTTTTTTTTTTTTTTTTTTTTTTTTTTTTTTTTTTTTTTTTTTTTTTTTTTTTTTTTTTTTTTTTTTTTTTTTTTTTTTTTTTTTTTTTTTTTTTTTTTTTTTTTTTTTTTTTTTTTTTTTTTTTTTTTTTTTTTTTTTTTTTTTTTTTTTTTTTTTTTTTTTTTTTTTTTTTTTTTTTTTTTTTTTTTTTTTTTTTTTTTTTTTTTTTTTTTTTTTTTTTTTTTTTTTTTTTTTTTTTTTTTTTTTTTTTTTTTTTTAGCCTCAGTCTAGGGTAGTAGGTTGAAAGCCTGCTGTGGGATGATGCAGTCGTACGTGCTGCCGCCATGCCTACGCTGGTCAGGCTTTCACGGTAGGCCACCCCAACTTGGCGTCCACACACAAGACCGCCTCAGTGAGGCAACACGGAACGAGGCCAGTGGGATCCTAGAGGTCGCTGGCCCAACCGTCTTCCCGTGTCGTCCATTCTAGCTCCTTTCGTTTCTATGTCTTGTTGTTGTTTTTTTAGCCTCTTCGTTTTATTGGGTGGGGCAAGGGGGGGTGTAATTATGGTGCACCTTGTTGTCCAAGTGATCTGCCTGTCACACCCATACTCGCACCAAATGCATCTGTCGGAAATGGCCTCCCACCTCGCTCGGCAGGCCGGCACACCCTCTGCAACAGTGTCAAGCTGACGCCCAGCCAGCCAACCAATGCGGTAAGGCGGTGGGGCACTCCTACAGACAGGAAACACATCGGCAGGTCGTGAAACAGCCTCAACGCTCCCTCCTCTATCTTTCGTTGTCTAGTTGTGGTGTTGGATTACTGACCGTACGTGCATATACCCTTCTGCCATTAGTTGGAAGGCGCAGTTAAAATGGTTCCCCAAGCGCCACCCCGGCTACATCCCAGGCAGCGCATTCAGTGGGACAGCACGCGCCAACGACAAGAACGTAATCAGACACCCCTCCCCTGTCTTTGCGCTGCCATTCATCCATCCAACCTCACACTACTAGCTGCCTTCGTTTTAACGACGCACATCTGTATATTGTGGGAAGATAAAATATTGAGTTGACAAGTCATGTTCCGTTACAACGAAAAAACACAGGCACACATCACACGCACCAACCACTACACGTGTAAGATCTGACAATGTAGTTTTCACAGCTGAAACCCACGCAGTTTCAAACGATTACGCCTGCCAGGTATCCATCACTTCGACGAAGGCAACAATCTCCTTCGCGTCTTAGATTTTGTTTCCACTTTTTTTTTTTATATATTTCTTTGTTGTCTTCTTTGTACGTGTAACTGGCGATGCAATGCACTGGCAATCTAGCTGCAAAAACCAACATAAAGCCGCAGGGGACCACTCTCTACTTATCAGGCCGGCCGGGTACAGCAAGACTGAAAAGAAAAAAACAACGCATTCAGTGCATTTCACCAGCCTCTACCCCCCGATACAAGGCCCCAGTAGACTTTTGTGACAGCACCAAGCACCACAAATAGGAGGAATGACGTACTAATACCATTCATCCTCTGTCCACTCTCGCTCGTCACCCTCCCCCTCCTACCACAAACATCATCTTATCCCCACACACCCGTGTCGGGACTAAAATGGCAACACTTGCTTGTCAGATAGCTCGACGGCAGGCACTTACGGAGGCTTCACCATGAGCAGTCCTCACGCAACCCTGCTTCCTCGCTGTCTCCATTGCGTAGTTCCTTTCTGTTCTCTACTGTACCTTGTTAGTTGTTTTTTTTTGTCCTCCTTTCTGTCTTTATTTGGGTTGGTGGAAGCGATCGGGGAGTTGGAGGGGGGCTGGACTTTTTTAATGTGATGTCGCATCTGTCAGCAGCGTGGCAGCAGGGCACGATTGTCTGCTGGTTGTCACGCTGCCACACTCGGAGGTAATTGATGACACACCCGGTAGATCTTTGGCGTGCCTTTACTTCCCCTTCCAGGACGCCACCTCCTAGCTATGTCGCACTTTCAACGGAACGCGACTGCCAGTTGGTGGTGAGGACCCTTAGGGGCGGCAAACGCTGCCAAAATCCGTTTACCCCGGTTTTGTTGCCCAACCAAACCACTCGTATTACGTATGTATGTATGTAGTAGAGCAGGGAAAGGGACGCCGACGAGTGCACTTCTTAGGGCGTGACGCCACGCGCTATCTCATTCATCCACCTCGCTTACGTGGGAAGGTCGTAGATAATCACTTGCCGGGTTAAATTGATTGTCGTCCAAAAATTGTTTCTTTTCAGAAGAAATAAACCACTCCCACCCTACTTGGCTACAATGGAACGGGAACGGGGTGACGCAGCGATAAGCTTCTTGACCAACGGTACAAACTTCAAGACCTCTTAAGGGCAAGTAGTGTCTGGGAGGGCCAGATTGGGAGAGTAAATTAACCATCGAAAGGGAGTGGACTAAAACACCCACCCCGGCACTCTAATCGACAAGCAGAGCATTTAAATAAGGCAACACGCTACCGGCGGCGATGACGGCATCAGTAAACCACCATGCACGGCAGGCCTGACCAGCGTGAGAACAGTGTTTCCCGCCTAGCCGACCACCTGGGTCAGGCCCAAAATGCAGTTTTTGCAAAACATATATAGAATGGACAAAAAATCTCTCCCCTCCCCACTCTCTCTCTCTCTCCAACAACACACACACACACACACAAAACCACACACACACACACACACACACACCACAACAAAACAAATGAAATGTAATGAAATTACTGCATAACTTTTTAAATTGTTTCTCTTTCACTCAAAAATTTTCAACGGAAAACATTTTCAAGACAGATTTCCTAAACCACCAGTGATCCATCCCCTTTTTCCAAAGGGACAAAACCCTCAAACATCTGCTGCTGCCTTGTCACATCCCTTTTTGTAGTTTTTTTAAACTTTTTTTTGGGTTTGTAATATTTCTTTTCATTTTTGTGCTCTTTCCTTTCAGTTACCTTTAAACCCTGAAATCATTTCTAATTGCCTATCCTGAGTAACTCTCAGTGGGCCCTTTTCCCTCAATGTTCAATGCTCTGTCTTTTTTAGTGTCCACTTCTCTTTCACTCGACAAGACGGCCGGCCTGCGGGAAACGCCCGACGTCTGTACTCCAAAGGATAAATGAAAGAAACAAGGTCTTTTTTCATGTTTGCTTTTACCCTTTTAAATTTTTTCCCCTTTTATTTTACAGAGCTCTCCCCGGGGCCCTGTTTTTTTTTTGTGGGGGGGCGTGCGCGCCCCCCGCGCCCCGCGCGTGTGTGTGTGTGCAATCGATGGTATTTCCCCCTTAATTGCCACTCATTGCCTTGTGCACATTCCCCTGTCCCCCCCTCCTTCCCCAAGATCCCATCCATCTTTTTTTCCTCACCTTTTTCCCCCTCTCGGCGCTGGCATCAGCACAACCACCCTCCCTGCCCAGTTTAGCCCCCTCGGCCGGCGAAGGCATTGGCGGGTAAGTTTCCTGACTCCCCCTACAAAAAACAGTGCCTGGCAATGGTCTTGCTGACACCCTGCCCTTCGGGGTCTGCCCGTCTCCATTGCCGTAGTCTTCCCTTTTTGTTCTCTACTGTACCCCGTTGTTGTTTGTTTGTTTTTTATTTTTGTCCCTTTCCCTTTTTGTCTTTATTTGGGGTTGGGGAAGGAGGGGGCGTTGGGGGAGGGGGCTGGGCTTGTTTGTACCCAAAGGGATGCAGTCCTGTACAAGCGCAGCGTGGCAGCGGGGACATGTCTTGGGTGCGGTTTTTCCAGCGCTGCCACACTCGGGAAAGGGTGTAAATTTATGACACACCCCCCCTAAGATCTTTGGCGTGCCTCCCTTTCCTTCCCCCTTTCCCGGACCCGCACACCTCCTAGGCTGAATGGGCGCAATTTCAACGGGAAAGCACGAAATGGGCCCAAATTGGGTGCAAATTTCCCTTGAGGGGACGGGGGAGATACGGCTGGGGCCCCCAAAAAGCCGTTTTTAAAAACCCGTGGTTTTGGTTGGCCCCCCGTATACCACACCACT
>JAPXFY010001607.1:30000-34425 GCA_030674185.1 Monoplex corrugatus | reverse complement strand
CTCTCTCTTTCTCTGTCTCCGTCTCTCTCCTTCTCTCTCTCTTTCTCTCTTTCTCTCCCTCCCCCCTCTCTCTCTCTCTCTCTCTCTTTGTTTCTCTCTTTTTTTCCTTCCTTTTCAGAAGAACCACCGGACCTATCCAATAAACATCAGTATTATCTCTTTATGCTTTAGACACACTGACTGACCCCCATTATCTGCCCCAATCATCCCATCACTGGGCTTGACGGATAAGCATGTGTATTTTTCTTTACACTTTGGATACAATGGCTATCACATTGTTTGCTATCCATTATTTTGTCCAGATTCTTCCGTGTTCTGCTGTTACTGTAACTCTCATGTCTCCCTCCCGGTGTTTCCTTGACAACTGGAGGTCAAGGACTAAAAACAATCACATTTTATCCCAGAATCCTGATAGATGTGGTTCTGGCATTATTTGTTTCGTATTTCAGGAACCAGAAAAACATGAAAATAGAATCAGAAGGCGTATTTAATACAACGAGACAAGACAGGCGCAAATTTTCGGTCAATTGGCCTTTGTCAAGCGTAAACGTAAGGCGACGAAGAACAAAAATCTAACAACTATAAAAATTAGGAGAAAAACAGCAACACTTTCCTGTTGTCTCGGTCAGCAGGAGATATGTCTGTGCCCGCTTTGTCTCGTATTATTAAATACATGTTCTCATTCTATTTTCCTTTTTTTTCTGGTTTCTGATTGTTTGAAAATACATGTAGGTGGTCGTAGTTGTTTTAGGTTTATTTTATTTTGGTTTTTGTCTTGTTTTTGTTCCCCCACGATTCCACGTTTATGGTTTATAATTCCCACATGCACTAGAGTAATATTATATGAGTGGATGTTTGTGTGTATGATCCTTTTTGTTAGATTATTTTTATCCCACTATTAATGTTTAAATGTTCAGGTGTGAAGTGCATACATGCCAGGCGTTTTCTTGTTTCCTTAAGCCACTGAGCTATGGCATGATTTACACGATCTATCTTCAAGGTAAGTATTTGATATTCTTCAGACACTCTTTTCTTTCAGGTTCCTAGATTTAAACTATCAGCTGTTGGCCAGTGATCTTATGCTGTTTCAGGACCGTCTGCCTGGAATAGACTTCCACTCTCACTTCGCCTAACACCTATCCCTTCTGCTTTTAACTCCCATTTAAGAAACCTGTCTTTTCATGACAATGAATTTTACAACTACGTTTTGTCCCCATTTTGTAGAGGTCTTTTTTGTGTACTGTATGTAGCCTGCATTAATCATATGCGTATGTCTGAGGCGTGAGTGCACTTTGATTAGATTTATCAATTTCAACGTCAAATTCTTCTTCTTCTTCTTCTTCTTCTTCTTATTATTATTATTATTATTATTATTATTATTATTATTATTATTATTATTATTATTATTATTATTATTATTATTATTATGTAAGTCAGGTCAGACAAATAGGTCTGCTACTGGCAAGCTGTAGCCCAGTACTACCTGTCACAGCAGGAGACTTGGAGAGGGGATTGGCGCCACCAAGGATTAACCTAAGCCCACAGAAAAGATATGAGAGACACTATAGCCAACACATACCGGATCGGTCGGGGCCCGGGTTACAAACGACCGCGCTTACCACTGACAAGCACCAGGGTGGAAGTGAAAAGTCAGCTACTGGGGCAAAGACATCATTCAAACTGCCAACGGAAAAAGCTACCATTGGAACCTGGAATGTCCGTACACTCCATCAGTGCGGCAAAGTAAAAGAACTAGAGCACGAGCTGAGACGCTACCAATGGGACATTGTGGGTATATCGGAAGTAAAATGGACAGGCTTCGGAGAAGCAATCACAGAGGAAGGACACAAGATGTGGTACAGTGGCGAAGAGTCACTACATGAAAATGGCGTAGCTTTCATCGTACGCAAAGAAGTCATTGGATGCATCATGAGCTGCACGCCTGTCAACAGCAGAATCATCAGCATTCGGGTGTCAGCCAAACCAAAGAACATCACCATCATACAAGTGTATGCTCCAACTACCAGCCACGAAGACCAGGTGGTTGAAGAATTCTATGAGAAAATAGAAGACACCATCGGAAAAGCCCCCAGGAAAGACATCATCATAGTTCAGGGGGACTTCAACGCCAAAATCGGCCCAGATGCCTACAAAAACTGGGCTGGAACAGTGGGTCAATTTGGCACAGGGGAAACTAATGACAGGGGACTTCGCCTTCTGGAGTTTGCCTGCACCCAACGGCTCACCATTGCCAACACACCCTCTACCCCCACAAACTGTCAAGAAGAACAACCTGGCATGCGCCGAACGGAAAGACTCACAACCAGATCGACTTTGTCCTCACACCGCGGCGCTTCAAATCAAGCATTAATAAAGCAAAGACGAGGACATACCCTGGAGCTGATATAGGCAGCGACCACGACCTCGTGCTGCTCACAATGAAGATCAAATTGAAAAAGAAGTACCAAGGTGCGCAGCCACGCATCAAGTTTGACCTGGAAAAGCTAAAAGATCCAGAGATAGAAGAGGCATTCCAGGCACAGCTCGGGGGGCGGTTCGCAGCACTCAACTTCCTGGACAGCGACATCAACGACCTCACAAACAACTTTGGTGAGGCTGTCCGCGAAACAGCAGAGGAGGTACTGGGGCGACAGAGGAAGAAACACCAAGCATGGATCTCAAATGACATCCTTGACCTCTGCGACAACAGAAGATCACTGAAGAAGACGAAAAACTCCAGCCCTGAAGAAGCCGCACAGTATCGTAAAACCAACAACCTTGTAAAGAAGAAAATGATTGAAGCCAAAGAACAATGGATCAACAACCAGTGTGAGAACATCGAGAAAGGCATGAAAAAAGGAAACAGCAAACATGCCTTCACCACACTGAAAAACCTTACCAAGACGCAGCAAAACAGATCGTCAATCATCGAGGATACCGCAGGCGAGCTGCTGACAGAAAGCTCCGCTGTTCTGAACAGATGGACGCAGTACTGCCAAGAACTATACAACTACCCAATACAGCCAGATGACAGTTTGTTTCAGGGGAACTCAACACCATTGAGGGAATCCTCACCGCTACCAGTGATGAGAGAAGAAGTGGAAGAAGCCATCCGCAGCCTACCAGCAGGGAAATCACCTGGAGCAGACAATATCCCAGCAGAGCTGCTCAAACATGGAGGGAATGATTTGGTCACTCGTGTAACATCGATTTGTCAGAAGATCTGGGAGACAAAACAGTGGCCCACAGAATGGACTCAATCACTCATCATCCCCCTGCCCAAAAAGGGAAATATGCGCCAATGCCAGAACTACAGAACAATAAGTCTCATTAGCCACACCAGCAAGATCATGCTCAGAGTCATATTGAATCGACTGAAGAAAGAAGCGGAAGAACACCTTGCGGAAGAACAAGCTGGATTTAGGGCGGGCAGAAGCACAGTAGAACAGATCTTCACCTGCCGGATAATGATGGAGAAACATCTGCAGCATCAGAGACCTGTTCCACAACTTCATAGACTTTAAAAAAGCATTCGACAGGGTGTGGCATAAGGGTTTGTGGCAGGTGCTAAGAAAGTTTGGCATAGAGGAAGGTCTCGTCCAAACCATCCAGGCGCTGTATAACACTGCCAGCAGCGCAGTTCTCCTCAACAACCAGATAGGGGACTACTTCAAGACCACAGTTGGAGTTCGTCAAGGCTGCCTACTCTCTCCCGTGCTGTTCAATCTCTTCCTGGAGAACATCATGCGTGAAGCCCTCCATGACTTCCACTCCACTGTCTCCATCGGAGGAAGAACCATCAACAACCTGAGGTTCGCAGATGACATCGACCTGATGGGAGGCAGCAACGAAGAACTACAAGACCTGACCATGAGACTGGAAGAAAGTGCAGGTGCACACGGAATGGAAGTGAGCACAGAAAAAAGCAAAGTCCTGGTCAACAGCACAACCAACACCCATGCTGAAATCTACATGAACGGGCAACAGCTTGAAGAAGTGGACGCTTTCAAATACCTTGGCGCCACTCTCACCAAAGACGGTCGCTCTACAACAGAAATCAAGACCAGACTAGCGATCGCAACAGCAGCAATGGTAAAGCTAAACAAGATCTGGAAGAGCAGAGAGATCGGCTTTCCATCGAAGATGAAGCTGTACAAGTCCCTGGTGCTCCCCATCCTGCTGTATGGATGCGAGAGCTGGACCATGACAGCAGAGACCACCAAGAGAATCCAGACGTTTGAAACTAAATGCTTCAGGCGCTTGCTCGGGATCTCTTGGCAAGATCGGAAGACAAACGACTTTGTGTGGAGCCAAATAACAACACTCGCAGGCCCACAAGAACCCCTCCTGGCAACAGTCAAGAACAGGAAGCTGTCGTGGTTCGGGCATGTCACACGCCACAACTCACTGCCCAAAACGGTCCTC
>JAPXFY010001607.1:25000-27500 GCA_030674185.1 Monoplex corrugatus | reverse complement strand
CATTCTGCTGTCAAGTCATCTTTAATCGTTCTATCAGGTGCCCGCCATTCTGCTGTCATGTCATCTTTAATCGTTCTATAAGGTGCCCGTCATTCTGCTGTCATGTCATCTTTAATCGTTCTGTAAGGTGCCCGTCATTCTGCTGTCAAGTCATCTTTAATCATTCTATAAGGTGCCCGCCATTCTGCTGTCATGTCATCTTTAATCGTTCTATAAGGTGCCCGCCATTCTGCTGTCATGTCATCTTTAATCGTTTTATAAGGTGCCCGTCATTCTGCTGTCATGTCATCTTTAATCGTTCTATAAGGTGCCCGTCATTCTGCTGTCATGTCATCTTTAATCGTTCTATGAGGTGCCCGCCATTCTGCTGTCAAGTCATCTTTAATCGTTCTGTAAGGTGCCCGCCATTCTGCTGTCAAGTCATCTTTAATCGTTCTATGAGGTGCCCGCCATTCTGCTGTCAAGTCATCTTTAATCGTTCTATAAGGTGCCCGCCATTCTGCTGTCATGTCATCTTTAATCGTTCTATAAGGTGCCCGTCATTCTGCTGTCATGTCATCTTTAATCGTTCTATAAGGTGCCCGCCATTCTGCTGTCATGTCATCTTTAATCGTTCTATAAGGTGCCCACCATTCTGCTGTCAAGTCATCTTTAATCGTTCTATAATGTGCCCGTCATTCTGCTGTCATGTCATCTTTAATCGTTCTATAAGGTGCCCGCCATTCTGCTGTCATGTCATCTTTAATCGTTCTATAAGGTGCCCGCCATTCTGCTGTCAAGTCATCTTTAATCGTTCTATAAGGTGCCCGCCATTCTGCTGTCATGTCATCTTTAATCGTTCTATGAGGTGCCCGCCATTCTGCTGTCATATCATCTTTAATCGTTCTATGAGGTGCCCGCCATTCTGCTGTCATATCATCTTTAATCGTTCTATGAGGTGCCCGCCATTCTGCTGTCAAGTCATCTTTAATCGTTCTATGAGGTGCCCGCCATTCTGCTGTCATGTCATCTTTAATCGTTCTATGAGGTGCCCGCCATTCTGCTGTCATGTCATCTTTAATCGTTCTATGAGGTGCCCGCCATTCTGCTGTCATGTCATCTTTAATCGTTCTATGAGGTGCCCGCCATTCTGCTGTCAAGTCATCTTTAATCGTTCTATGAGGTGCCCGCCATTCTGCTGTCAAGTCATCTTTAATCGTTCCAAGACGAGGTTCCCATCACAGGCTTCAGAATTCAGGGTTAGGACAGGGAGTGCTGATGTGACCAATCCCACTTAATCTTTCATCTTGATGGTATGGCATACCACATCAATTTGGTCAAGGCCAGATCGATTAGCTCAGATAGACGGGGTGGCAGAGGGGGTGGAAGAAGGAGAGGGAAAGACACAGACACAGAGACAGAGATACCGACAGAGAAACAGAGACAATGACAGAAAGAGACACAGGGAGACAGACAGACAGACAGATACACATAGAGAAATAGAGACCAAATTTAAAAATAAGTTTATTATTCAGGGATTACTCAGATTGGTCATGGTAAAAAAACAAAACAAGAAATCCCCTCAAGTAGAATAACAGCAAATGCCACAACAATGAGACAAGTTGATAAGCTGAAATATCTGAGAACATTCGTCTCAACAGACAAAAGATGCACATTAGAAATATCCAGAAAGAATTGGCCAAGCCAAAACAGCATTCAAGAAAATGAAAAGCGTTCTTACCCATAAATGCCTATCAATTAACATCAAGAAGAGAGTTCTTCAGAGTTACATCGTACCAATTCTCTTATACGGATGCGGAGCGTGGATAATCAACAAGCAAAGTCAGAACAAGATTAAGGCAACCGAAATATGGTTTCTGGGAAGAATGCTAAGACTTCTATGAACAGCAAAATCAAGAACAAAACAAAAAAGAGGAAGTCTTCAAAGAAACAGAAAACAAACGTCAATGTAAAAAGGTTAGAAAAGGACAAGCAGCTCTCATAGGATATTTCATGAAGCAAGACAAATTTGAGTACCTAGTTACAACAGAAAAGCTAGAGGGAAAAAGAGTACCAGGAAGACCCAGGAGAAAATAATAGTTTTGCAGAGTGGATGAGAACAGAAAGGACAGAAAATATACTTCCAACGACAAAAGATAGATTCGTGATGATGGCCAACTCCATGCAGCATGGCACATGATGATGATGATGATGATGATGATGATGATGATGATGGTGGTGGTGGTGATGATGATGTGATGGTGATGGTGATGGTGATGATGATGATGATGATGATGATGATGATGATGATGGATGTGCTGCTGCTGCTGATGATGATGATGATCCAAGGATGATTGCAATGCATAAGATCCCATTGGACCAGTTGGACAGCTAACCCTTCAGAGAAAAAAAGACAGAAAAACAGAGAGAGACTACGTGTGCGTGTAAATACGTGTATATATATACATATATCTCTCTGTGTGTGTACGTGCGCGCATTGCGTTGTGTGCGTGTGTGTGTG
>JAPXFY010001607.1:7500-15000 GCA_030674185.1 Monoplex corrugatus | reverse complement strand
TCTCTCTGTCACTCTCCCTGCTCTCTCTCTCTCTCTCTCTCTCACTCTGTGTGTGTGTGTGTGTGTGTGTGTGTGTGTGTGTGTGTGTCTGTGTCTGTCTGTCTGTCTGTCTGCATGTCTCTCTCTCTCGTTCTCTCTCTCTCTCTCTCGTTCTCTCTCTCTCTCTCGTCTGCATGTCTTTCTCTCTCGTTCTCTCTCTCTCTCGTTCTCTCTCTCTCTCTCTCTCTCTCTCTCTCTCTCTCTCTCTCTCTCTCTCTCTCTCTCATTCTCTAAATAACCGTAAGCACTTTTATGATTGGTACGACTTTCGCTAAGCACTAGAGTTGATTTTGAAAAATAGTGGTTCCGTAGAAACAGCCATGAAATTAGCACCATCATAACATCATATACACATTTTTCTTCATAAAACGGGAAGAGCCTGCCAGCCTATAGATGATGCATCCACCAAGAGATGGGGAAAAGTCTTGATGAGAGAGAGCCAGCAACAGAGTATGTGACCATTACTGTGGTGTGGGCAACGGACAGGAAAGAAACATCATGATGACGACGACAACGGTACGAAGGAATGAGGTTACAGTCATTCTGACCAAAGGACAAAATCTGGAATTTCTGTTATACCGTTTGTTTACAAGGAAACGTATTAAAGTGGCTTAACCACTTTGTTTGTGTTGTTTCTTTGTTTCTTTGTTTGTTTCTTCCTTTCTTTCTTTGTTAACCAAACAGTTTGGTTTTCTAAAAGCACATAAATATATGAAGAGATGTTAAAAGAATTAATATACAATAATAATAATAATAATAATATATTTTATTTATATAGCGCAAAATCTTGATAAAATCAAATCTAAGCGCTGAGCGTATACATGCATACATACCTACATATATATGAGCGTATACATGCATACATACATGCTTACATACTTACATACATAAATCTAAGCTGAGCGTATACATGCATACATACATACATACATAAATCTAAGCGTATACATACATACATACATACATACATACGTACGCACATGCATACATAATAATTACAATATTTATATAGCGCAAATCTCGACAAAATCAAATCCAAGCGCCGAAAAGACACACACGCACACACGCACGCACGCACACACACGCACACACACACACACACACACACACACACACACACACACACACACACACACACACACACACACACATGCATGGCCACAAATGGGGAGAAAAGAATAAAAGCAATAAAAGCAAGAATAAAACCAATGGAAAACCACAGAGAGCACATCATATACAATTATATATTAAAACAAAGTGATTCCCCTCCGAGCGGAGACAGGCTGCAGAGGGGGGTTGAGTGAGGTTAGGATTTTATGCAGAGGAGAAAAGGTGAGTTTTGAGAGCGGACTTGAAGGAGGCAAAAGTAGGTTGCTGACGGACTGAGAGAGGAAGTTTGTTCCAGGAGAGTGGACCAGAAACAGAGAAGGCTCGTGGACCATAGGTATTGAGCTTAGTGCGTGGAAAGCGAAAAGTCAGAGGATCGGAGGCAGAGCGGAGGGTACGTGAGGGAACATAGATCTCAAGTAGGCTTGACAGGTAATCGGGGGCTGCGTTATTGAGGCTTTTGTAGCACATGGTGTCTAGTTTGTACTGTATGCGCTTTGATACAGGGAGCCAGTGAAGTTGTGCCAGGAGAGGAGATATGTGGTCAGCTTTTTTCTTTTTGAGTACAAGGCGTACAGCATTGTTTTGAATGCGCTGTAGGATGTGAATGGTGGAGGCAGGAAGACCAGATAGGAGTGAATTGCAATAGTCAATGCGAGACATTATGAAGGAGAGAACGAGTTTTGCAGTTGTTTCGACAGAGAGATACTTCCTGATCAGGCTTATACGATGGAGATGATAGTAGCAAGATCTGGCAACAACAACAGCAGCTGTAGCAGCAGCAGCAGCAATATAACAACAACTAGAGCAACGACAAAAACGACAGAGCGTCTATACAATCACAGAAATCTGAAGGACCGATTCCAGGAACTGCCATTAGTGAAGTGATGCATACAAATAAGACATCCTGGAGAGAAGGGGTATGTCTTCTGCTGTGGTGAGCTGGGTTATTCTTTGATTTCCTTTTCTTTGTCTATAACAGAGACATTGTGATTTATTTCGTTTTCCTTGTTTCAGATAGATGACACAATCCTTGACTGTATTTTTCATTTCATTTTCTTTGTTGCAAATAGATTATTCTTTGATTTTGGTTTTCTTTGTTTCAAATACAGGAAGTATTCTTTGATATTGTTTTTCTTTTTCTCAGTGTAGAGATATTATTGTTTGGTTTCGTTTTCTTTGATTCCAATAGACTTTTTTTTTCTCAGAGTTTGCTTTTCTTTGTCTTAGAGAGAAATGTTTTTTGCTGGGGTTTTTTTTCTTTTCTCAAATATGTAGATCATTCTTTGACTCAAATATTGTTTTTTTATTTATTGTTTCTTTGTTGCAAGTAGATAATTTTTCTTTGATTTCCTTTCCTTTGTCGCAAATTATTCCTTTGTTTCGTTTTCTGGCTTCTAGCAAATGCTTTTTCTTATAATGTTTGCAGGGATGTGATATGTATCTGTCAGCTCTTGTAGGGAAGTGATATGTATCTGTCAGCTCTTGTAGGGTTGTGATATGTATCTGTCAGCTCTTGTAGGGTTGTGATATGTATCTGTCAGCTCTTGTAGGGATGTGATATGTATCTGTCAGCTCTTGTAGGAATGTGATATGTATCTGTCAGCTCTTGTAGGGATGTGATATGTATCTGTCAGCTCTTGTAGGAATGTGATATGTATCTGTCAGCTCTTGTAGGGAAGTGATATGTATCTGTCAGCTCTTGTAGGAATGTGATATGTATCTGTCAGCTCTTGTAGGGATGTGATATGTATCTGTCAGCTCTTGTAGGGATGTGATATGTATCTGTCAGCTCTTGTAGGGATTGTGATATGTATCTGTCAGCTCTTGTAGGGAGTGATATGTATCTGTCAGCTCTTGTAGGGATGTGATATGTATCTGTCAGCTCTTGTAGGATGTGATATGTATCTGTCAGCTCTTGTAGGGATGTGATATGTATCTGTCAGCTCTTGTAGGAATGTGATATGTATCTGTCAGCTCTTGTAGGGATGTGATATGTATCTGTCAGCTCTTGTAGGGATGTGATATGTATCTGTCAGCTCTTGTAGGGATGTGATATGTATCTGTCAGCTCTTGTAGGGATGTGATATGTATCTGTCAGCTCTTGTAGGGATGTGATATGTATCTGTCAGCTCTTGTAGGGATGTGATATGTATCTGTCAGCTCTTGTAGGGATGTGATATGTATCTGTCAGCTCTTGTAGGGAATGTGATATGTATCTGTCAGCTCTTGTAGGAGAAGTGATATGTATCTGTCAGCTCTTGTAGGGAAGTGATATGTATCTTTCAGATCTTGTAGGGATGTGATATGTATCTGTCAGCTCTTGTAGGGATGTGATATGTATGTGTCAGCTCTTGTAGGGAAGTGATATGTATCTGTCAGCTCTTGTAGGGAAGTGATATGTATCTGTCAGCTCTTGTAGGGAAGTGATATGTATCTGTCAGCTCTTGTAGGGAAGTGATATAAATCTGTCAGCTCTTGTAGGGAAGTGATATGTATCTGTCAGTTCTTGTAGGGATGTGATATGTATCTGTCAGCTCTTGTAGGGATGTGATATGTATCTGTCAGATCTTGTAGGGAAGTGATATGTATCTGTCAGATCTTGTAGGGAAGTGATATGTATCTGTCAGCTCTTGTAGGGATGTGATATGTATCTGTCAGCTCTTGTAGGGAAGTGATATGTATCTGTCAGCTCTTGTAGGGATGTGATATGTATCTTTCAGCTCTTGTAGGGATGTGATATGTATCTGTCAGCTCTTGTAGGGAAGTGATATGTATCTGTCAGCTCTTGTAGGGATGTGATATGTATCTTTCAGCTCTTGTAGGGATGTGATATGTATCTGTCAGCTCTTGTAGGGAAGTGATATGTATCTGTCAGCTCTTGTAGGGATGTGATATGTATCTGTCAGCTCTTGCAGGGATGTGATATGTATCTGTCAGCTCTTGTAGGGATGTGATATGTATCTGTCAGCTCTTGTAGGGATGTGATATGTATCTGTCAGCTCTTGTAGGGAAGTGATATGTATCTGTCAGCTCTTGTAGGGATGTGATATGTATCTGTCAGCTCTTGTAGGGAAGTGATATGTATCTGTCAGCTCTTGTAGGGAAGTGATATGTATCTGTCAGCTCTTGTAGGGATGTGATATGTATCTGTCAGCTCTTGTAGGGAAGTGATATGTATCTGTCAGCTCTTGTAGGGATGTGATATGTATCTGTCAGCTCTTGTAGGGATGTGATATGTATCTGTCAGCTCTTGTAGGGAAGTGATATGTATCTGTCAGCTCTTGTAGGGATGTGATATGTATCTGTCAGCTCTTGTAGGGATGTGATATGTATCTGTCAGCTCATGTAGGGATGTGATATGTATCTGTCAGCTCTTGTAGGGAAGTTATATGTATCTGTCAGCTCTTGTAGGGATGTGATATGTATCTGTCAGCTCTTGTAGGGAAGTGATATGTATCTGTCAGCTCTTGTAGGGATGTGATATGTATCTGTCAGCTCTTGTAGGGATGTGATATGTATCTGTCAGCTCTTGTAGGGAAGTGATATGTATCTGTCAGCTCTTGTAGGGATGTGATATGTATCTGTCAGCTCTTGTAGGGATGTGATATGTATCTGTCAGCTCTTGTAGGGATGTGATATGTATCTGTCAGCTCTTGTAAGGAAGTGATATGTATCTGTCAGCTCTTGTAGGGATGTGATATGTATCTGTCAGCTCTTGCAGGGATGTGATATGTATCTGTCAGCTCTTGTAGGGATGTGATATGTATCTGTCAGCTCTTGTAGGGATGTGATATGTATCTGTCAGCTCTTGTAGGGAAGTGATATGTATCTGTCAGCTCTTGTAGGATGTGATATGTATCTGTCAGCTCTTGTAGGGATGTGATATGTATCTGTCAGCTCTTGTAGGGATGTGATATGTATCTGTCAGCTCTTGTAGGGAAGTGATATGTATCTGTCAGCTCTTGTAGGGAAGTGATATGTATCTTTCAGCTCTTGTAGGAATGTGATATGTATCTGTCAGCTCTTGTAGGGATGTGATATGTATCTGTCAGCTCTTGTAGGGAAGTGATATGTATCTGTCAGCTCTTATAGGGATGTGATATGTATCTGTCAGCTCTTGTAGGGATGTGATATGTATCTGTCAGCTCTTGTAGGGATGTGATATGTATCTGTCAGTTCTTGTAGGGAAGTGATATGTATCTGTCAGCTCTTGTAGGGAAGTGATATGTATCTGTCAGTTCTTGTAGGGAAGTGATATGTATCTGTCAGCTCTTGTAGGGATGTGATATGTATCTGTCAGCTCTTGTAGGGAAGTGATATGTATCTGTCAGCTCTTGTAGGGATGTGATATGTATCTGTCAGCTCTTGTAGGGATGTGATATGTATCTGTCAGCTCTTGTAGGGATGTGATATGTATCTGTCAGCTCTTGTAGGGATGTGATATGTATCTGTCAGCTCTTGTAGGAATGTGATATGTATCTGTCAGCTCTTGTAGGGAAGTGATATGTATCTTTCAGCTCTTGTAGGGATGTGATATGTATCTGTCAGCTCTTGTAGGAATGTGATATGTATCTGTCAGCTCTTGTAGGGATGTGATATGTATCTGTCAGCTCTTGTAGGGATGTGATATGTATCTGTCAGCTCTTGTAGGGATGTGATATGTATCTGTCAGCTCTTGTAGGGATGTGATATGTATCTGTCAGCTCTTGTAGGAATGTGATATGTATCTGTCAGCTCTTGTAGGGAAGTGATATGTATCTTTCAGCTCTTGTAGGGATGTGATATGTATCTGTCAGCTCTTGTAGGAATGTGATATGTATCTGTCAGCTCTTGTAGGGATGTGATATGTATCTGTCAGCTCTTGTAGGGATGTGATATGTATCTGTCAGCTCTTGTAGGAATGTGATATGTATCTGTCAGCTCTTGTAGGGAAGTGATATGTAATCTGTCAGCTCTTGTAGGGATGTGATATGTATCTGTCAGCTCTTGTAGGGATGTGATATGTATCTGTCAGCTCTTGTAGGGATGTGATATGTATCTGTCAGCTCTTGCAGGGATGCTATCTATTTTCTAACTCTTGCGGGGACATGGTATCTATCTTTCTTAAAATCTTCCAAGGAAGTGATGTGCATTTTTGTAAGTGTTGCACGGAAATAATATGCATTTTAACTTCTGCAGGGATGGGATATTCATTTTTTCAACCCCTACAAGGATGTGTTATGCATTTTTGAAATTGTTTCAGGGGTGGGGGGGGGGGATATACATTTGTGTAAGCATCATAGGAATGTGTTGATGTGTTATACATTTTGTCTAATTCCTGAAGGAACGTGATATGTATTTTCAACTCTTGTAATGACGTGATCCTTCTTAACTGTTGATGTGATGTAATTTTCTGATATTTAATTTCCTGTGCTTATTTCCTTTGTTTTCGTGTTTGATTGCTTGATTGCCTGCCTAATTGCTTGCTTGATTACTTTCATTACTTGCTTCATTATTTGATTGATTACTTGATTGATTGTTTGCTTGATTTTTGTTTCGACTAATCTGTTCTCCATATATGTTTGTTTGGGGTTTCTTGATTATTGTTCATTCTTCGTTAATTGAAGGAGAAAGAGCAGGAGGGGAAGGACAGAGCAAGGAGGGAATAAGGGAGAGAGAGACAGACAGAGAGACAGACAGAGAGAGACAGACAGAGAGAGAGAGAGACAGAGAGAGAGACAGAGAGAGTGACAGAGAGAGAGACAGAGAGAGTGACAGAGAGAGAGACAGAGACAGAGAGAGACAGAGAGAGAGACAGAGAGAGACAGAGACAGAAAGAGACAGAGTGAGAGACAGAGAAAAAAGGTGCGACTGTTTGCTGGTTTCTTGTTTTATTTGCCTCTCTCTCTCTCTCTGTCTCTCTCTGTCTCTCTGTCTTTCTGTCTCTCTGTCTCTCTGTCTCTCTGTCTCTATGTCTCTATGTCTCTGTCTCTCTCTCTCTCTCTCTGCACTTCCCTTTCCAATCCCTCCCTGTGGTTGTAAATACACAGTGAAGAGCTAGAGAACAGGTCCCTGAACAAAACCCTGTAGGACATTAGATTTCAGCAAGACTGAGTTAACCTAATGTTATTGGTCACAGGACACTGAGTTGGAAAAGAAAGCTGTAACTTGAACCTTTCAGAAACAGTTTCATCACAGTCAGATGTGGATGACAATCTTGAAATCAAGGTGTAATAGTCAGTAGAGTCAAATCAAGTGATACTGTGTAGAGAAATAAAGCAAAGAAATATCATGAACCAAATTAACAAAATAAAACTAGGAAGAAAATCTTATCGACAGAAACAGACAGACAGACGAAGACAGACAGAGCGA
>JAPXFY010001607.1:0-2500 GCA_030674185.1 Monoplex corrugatus | reverse complement strand
TGGTTGGTTGGTTGGTTGGTTGGTTAGTTGGTTGGTTGTTTGGTTTGGTTGGCTGGTTGGTTGGCTGGTTGGTTCGTAGATTCGTTGATTCTTAAGTTCATTTGTTCGTATGTTCGTTTGTTCGTTCGTTCGTTTGTTTATTTGTTTATTTGTTTTTGTTTGTTTGTTTCTTTCTTTCTTTGTTCGTTTTTGCAGCTCCATTTTCTTTTCTGCTCCTGTGTCACAACACTCATGCCATTCGTTTCAGCTCTCCAAAACCTCCAGAGCCACCCAAACTGAGATCACCATGAACGCTGGGCATGAAGAGCCACAGGATCTGATACAGGCTGTCACAATGCCGTGACGATGTGTGTCGATGGAGATGGTAATCATGATGCTACGGAGTTCCACTGTGGATTCAGAGTGTGTGACAGAGCTGTACTCTACGCGCTTTTTTTCAAAAGATCTCCCGCCGTCATGCAGGCCTGGGAGATACAGACATTTCCACAGTGCCGGTCAAGAAATTTGAGCAACATTCTTAGTGACGTTCGGTGACGTACCGGCAAAGTGAATGAGACTCGATCCTGTGACTCAGTCTTACCAGCGTGACAGAGCCCAAAAATCCCAAATATTTTGGACCGATAGGGATTAAAACTCACGACCACAAAGTCAGTGGTCTGCTGTGTAATCCTATCGCATAAACTACTCCTCCCCCAAAAAAAACAAACAAACAAACAAACAAAACAAAACAAAACTGTGAGCAATTACTTAGAGTAACAGAAAAGCTATGAACGAACTGAAATGATTTTCCCGAGAGTATACAGGTGATATATCAGGAACCAGGTCAGGTCACACATAATACAGTCAGACAACACATTTTTTATCAGATGAATACAATGGCATAATACAAAACAAACATGCACAATAACAATAACTTGTTTGATTTTCTGAAAATGATTCTCCATTATTTTGGCATGAATCATTCATATACGCAATAATCAGTAAACTTTGAATTAAGATTAGACTGAATATTCAGAGAAAAAAATAAGATTGGAATTTATGTCCGCGTCTGGAATCAATAAAAAAAAGTATAAGTGCATCAAGAGTGTTTTTTCCATAACATGATTACAACCAGCTATCAGTTGAATGCCTATATATCTATATATCTGTCTGCCTGTCTGTCTGTCTGCCTATCTGTTTGTCTGTGTGTCGGTTTCCTTCTCTTACCATTGTGTGTCTGTGTGGGGAGAGAAGGACCAATCAAATTCACAGCTGACAGTAGCAGACTGATTGGACAGCAAACAAACCTTTTATGTTGCCCCTTTTATGTTGCCCCTTTTATGTTGCCCCTTTTATGTTGCCCCTTTTATGTTGCCGGCTGGAATTGAACTGGAGACATCAGATCTTGTTTCTATGGATTTATCAAATAAGTCAGCCAACCCGCAACAATTTAACCCTTTGACTCCGTCACCCTAACCACCAGCATCCCGCATTGTCAGCCGTGACAGTAAAGTAAAACATTAACCCTTTCATTCTCTCACCCTATCCACCAGCTTAGAATACAAAGGTTCGATAGTGAAGCGGTCAGATTTACACCTTCTCCAGTAAACCTGTAATGGTGATGTGGTGGCTAGTCATTGTTTTTCCAGATGACAGTAAACTGAAGTCCCGTGTGCAGCATGTACGGACTTTGCGAACGTAAAAGATCGTACGGAAACAAGAAAATATAATCATGTCTGGCAAATGTCTTTAGTCAAAATCAGCTCTCACAGGTTAAACAAATAGATGCATGTAGGAGAAAGATGGAAGGCACCTCACTGTGGCAAAGCATTTTATGTGGAGACATTTTGTTGTGAAAATAAACAGATTAAAAAAGTGAAGTAAACAGATAGATACACAGACAGACAGACAGACAGACAGACAGATAGATAGATAGGTAGATAGATAGACAGACAGATAGATAGATAGATAGATAGATAGATAGATAGATAGATAGATGGATGGATAGATAGATAGATAGATAGATAGGTAGATAGACAGATAGATAGATAGATAGGTAGATAGATAGATAGACAGACAAACAGATAGATAGACAGATAGACAGATAGATGGATAGATAGACAGATAGACTGATAGACAGATAAATAGTAAAGTAAACAGACAGATACACAGACAGACGGAAACATAGATAGATAGATAGATAGATAGACAGATAGATAGATAGATAGATAGATAGATAGATAGATAGATAGATGGATAGATAGATAGATAGATAGATAGATAGATAGATAGATAGATAGATAGATACATGCATACATACATACATACATACATACATACATACATACATACATACATACATACATACATACATACATACATACATACATACATACATAATACTAAAGCCAGTCCAAGCCAAGCCAAATCCAACTCACCATAAACTTCCACTTCACAGAGGTCGAGGTAGGCATCTTGGGAGAAGTTGGCCGGATTTGGAACAGTTCGGCTATTAGCCACC
>JAPXFY010001606.1:5000-34470 GCA_030674185.1 Monoplex corrugatus | reverse complement strand
GCGGAAATTTTTCCTTGTTTCCTCGCAGGGGAGCAAACCGGATTTCATCCTCACTGAGACGTCCGTTTGGTCTCCCTTAGGTCCTCGTCCTCCTCCACGGCCATCCTGTCCTCGTAGGGAAGGTTCATCCTGACGCATGTGCACACGCCGGTGTCTCTCCAGGTTGCTTTTTGTGAACTGGTGGCGTAGTAAACACACGTTACACAGGAATCTTCTGCCCGTTGTGCACAGACAGGTGGCGCTTCAGCAGCGCTTTCCGACAGAAGCGGCGCGCGCAGTAGAAGCACGTGTAACCGTGGTAAGGGAAAGATGAGCGCGTGCTCGGGGCAGCGCGGCCTTGGTGCGGAAGAGGAGGCCGCAACACTCGAGCATTTTGGCGGACAACTGATGCATGGTCGCATGTGGCGCTTCAGGTTGTTGCGCCGGGGTCCGTGGTGTAGCGACACTGCGGGCACGGGAACAGCTTACGGCCGTAGCCGTACTGCTGATAGGGGTCTGGAACCGCCGTGGATGGAGGACACCAGGTCCTCAGCGCTCAGCATGGGCACCGTGTCGCCCTTTGGATCGGTCTTGTGATGTACAGGACGAAAAGTCTCTGGAGTTGTCCGGTTCTGCTTCTCTTCTTGTCCTTTGTGTGCGCGACTTTCTGTAGGGGGAGTCTTACTGTCAGAGCCTGTTTGTGAAAGACGTGGGGGTGAGCTGTCTTTGGCGTCTGTCACTACAGGCCCCATCCGACCTCTTCCTCTCTCTTCCTCGGACACACAGGCGGCGTGTTGGGTTAGGGGCGGGGCGCAGTAGGCAAAGGGTACGTCACACAGGGTGGTGGGCGGGGGGCACAGGAAGGGGGGGAAGGGGGGGGCACGAGGAACGTCTCCAACAGGTGCTGGTAGGCAGGGTGATGACGTAACAACGACTGGTACAGGGCCACACTGCGCAGGTCCGGACCTCGCACCGGCGTGATGACGGGAAATCCCGTTCTTGTCCAAGGGCCACCACTCGCGGGGTTTCATGGTCAGGAGAGGCAGGTTGTCTCCCTTCCCTGGAAGCTGGGATCTTTGCGGTGCCAGAAACGACAGGAGAGGGGTGGGGAAGGGAGGGGTGGGCAGAGGAACGTCCTTGACCTTGGGTGGGGAGTCGGCGGAGGACCGGATGGAAGGGGTGGGGGGTGAGGAGTGTGCTGTGGGTCACTTCCATACCCAGGGGACGACGGCTGTAGACGGGTACAGGTCTGCACACGCACAATAAATACAATATGCATTAGAAACTTGGCTTTATAACAGCGGTTGTCTTCACGCACGTGCGTGAGCGCGCACCCACTCACACATACACAAAGACTCACGCACAAACAGAGAGAGAGAGAGGAGAGAGAGAGAGAGAGAGGAGAGAGAGAGAGAGAGAGAGAGAGAGAGAGAAAGAGTGTATGTGTGTGTGTGTGAGAGAGAGAGAGAGAAAGAGAGAGAGAGAGAGAGAGAGAGAGTGTGTGGTGTGTGTGTGTGTGTGTGTGTGTGTGTGTGTGTGTGGTGTGTGTGGTGTGTGTTATGAACGTGACAAGCTACGCCGCGACCCAACTGCAAAAAAAAATAATTCAGGAGAAAAAGACCAAAACTTATATATTTTTTCGAATTCGGTCAGGTTTGGTCTTTTTCTCCTAATTTTTGTTTAGATTGTTTGTTCGTTTGTGATCTTACGTTTACGCTTGACAAAGGCCAGTTGCCCGAAAATTGGCACCTGTCTGATTTGATCGTATTAAATGCGCGTTCTGATTCTGTGTTCACGTTTTTTTTATTTCTACTCAGTACTAGCAAGCGGGCGTGTTTGCAGGCCTGTTTTTCTTAACCCTTTGACTCCTGCAGCCTGTCCAACATCATCATCCTTCTTTGTCAACCATGCTGGAAGAGCAAAAACTTAACCTTTGACTCCCTCATCCTATCCACCAGCTTCCTGCAGGAAGCTGGTGGATAGGGTGAGGGAGTCAAAGGGTTAAGTTTTTGCAGTTGGTAGATAGGATGCAGGTGGCAAAGGGTTTACGATGATACGTGCTTTTATTATCATAAAGGTGTTGTAGTTGTGAGCCTCCAAAGTGACGATATTTCTGGCTCAGTGGACTGTCTAGTAGTGGGATTTGAACTGAATGACCTTGGGGAATGTAGTGGGGATGGTGAGGACAGATTAGTTCTTATTGCCATTGTAATACACATATTTCAGGAAGACAGAATAGTTCTTATTTCCATTGTGATACACATATTTCAGGAGGACAGAATAGTTTTTATAGCCATTGTAATACACATATTTCAGGACAGATTAGTTCTTATAGCCATTGTAATACACATATTTCAGGAGGACAGAATAGTTCTTATAGCCATTGTGATACACATATTTCAGGACAGATTAGTTCTTATAGCCATTGTGATACACATATTTCAGGACAGAATAGTTCTTATAGCCATTGTGATACACATATTTCAGGACAGATTAGTTCTTATAGCCATTGTGATACACATATTTCAGGACAGAATAGTTCTTATAGCCATTGTAATACACATATTTCAGGACAGACTAGTTCTTATAGCCATTGTGATACACATATTTCAGGGACAGATTAGTTCTTATAGCCATTGTAATACACATATTTCAGGAGGACAGAATAGTTTTTATAGCCATTGTAATACACACATTTCAGGACAGATTAGTTTTTATAGCCATTGTAATACACATATTTCAGAGGACAGATTAGTTTTTATAGCCATTGTAATACACACATTTCAGGACAGATTAGTTTTTTATAGCCATTGTAATACACATATTTCAGGACAGATTAGTTTTTATAGCCATTGTAATACACATATTTCAGGAGGACAGATTAGTTCTTATAGCCATTGTAATACACATATTTCAGGAGGACAGATTAGTTCTTATAGCCATTGTAATACACATATTTCAGGAGGACAGATAGTTTCTTATAGCCATTGTAATACACATATTTCAGGAGGACAGATTAGTTCTTATAGCCATTGTAATACACATATTTCAGGAGGACAGATTAGTTCTTATTGCCATTGTAATACACACATTTCAGGACAGATTAGTTTTTATAGCCATTGTAATACACATAAATTTTAGGACAGATTAGTTTTTATTGCCATTGTAATACACACATTTCAGGACAGATTAGTTCTTATAGCCATTGTAATACACATATTTCAGGGGACAGAATAGTTCTTAAGCCATTGTAATACACATATTTCAGGAGGACAGAATAGTTTTTATAGCCATTGTAATACACATATTTCAGGACAGATTAGTTCTTATAGCCATTGTAATACACACATTTCAGGACAGACTAGTTCTTATAGCCATTGTAATACACATATTTCAGGACAGATTAGTTCTTATAGCCATTGTAATACACATATTTCAGGACAGATTAGTTCTTATAGCCATTGTAATACACACATTTCAGGACAGACTAGTTCTTATAGCCATTGTAATACACACATTTCAGGACAGACTAGTTCTTATAGCCATTGTAATACACATATTTCAGGACAGATTAGTTCTTATACCCATTGTAATACACATATTTCAGGACAGATTAGTTCTTATACCCATTGTAATACACATATTTCAGGACAGATTAGTTCTTATACCCATTGTAATACACGCATTTCAGGGGACAGATGAGTTTTATTTTTATTTCCATTGTGATACACATATTTCAGGACAGATTAGTTTTTATTGCCATAGTTTAAACACACATTTCGCTTTCGTATCTTCTTTCTACACAAGACGACTGATTAAAACGAACGTCTTCACATGGTTCAGACAAATCATTGTAAAATGTGTAACCAGTCGCCGTAGTGTGGTGGTTAGCGCAGAGGACTACCGACTGGAAGGTTGTGGGTTCGAATCACCATCAATCCTTTCAAACTCAATGTGAGATTTATCCAACCGGCTTCTACCCAGACTTGAGAGTGCTATGGGCTCACTGGGAAGACCGGGACCACACTGTCGAGTCTCATCCACTTCATGGACGCGTCACTGAGGGTGTTGCTCAAATCTTCTGATCAACACTGCCGTGTCTGTATTTTTCGGGCCTGGTTCACGCCAGGATATCTAACGATAGAAAGCGTAGAGTACAGCCCTGTCACACAGTCTCAAATCCCAGACGGAACTCCATAATGTCATTGTCATCATCCTCAACGCCGCCATCATTATCGTATCGTAAAAACTGTGCCAGCTTGGTGGCCATTAAGAAGGCGTAAAAAATGGGACCAAACACAAAACAAAACAAACAAACAAACAAACAAACAAACAAACAAACAAAACAAACAAAAGTGAATGCGTATGGGTAACATTTCTGGATTGATTAACTGAGGCGATGTGGTCGATGGCGGAAACAATTCTTGGGAAGGGAGAGAATGTAATGAGATGCGACTTTCCGAACTCTGTTGCCAGGTTATTGTTCCTGATAACACTATCTTTAAAACCATGGGCTAAAAGTTCTTACACTGGAGAAATAGGATCGAGAATAACTACATCTGTGATAGAGTGCAAAGTTCACCATGGCCCTATCAACTAAGTTAGCTGCAAATAAAGAAACGAATCCTCTGAAATGCATATTCTTTCAAAGAAAACATCTGTACGTCATCCTAAAACTCATCACCTGAAAAACAATACTGTTGTTCTCCATTGTAACCCACCCCCTGCCCTGTACTGTGCCATCTGTCTGTCTTCTTTACACGCCGTTTCAAAGCCCCCAAACAATTTTGACCAGGTGAAAAACTATGATCTATGAGCCAAAGCGGCGTCTCTCAATGCCTGTTTCTTTCCTTCAGGGAAAACCCAGAGACACCGGAGTGCATGCGCTCGTCCTGTGGAGGAGACGGGTGACACACGTAACCAGCGGCAAGATCAAAGCCCCCGACAGGTGAACAAGGGCACTGACGTCATCCTACACCTCTGACGCAGCAGACGACACCAGACTGGAGAAGGTGGACAAGGGAGGTAACAGGCGTGCCAACAGCTTCCCTACACTACAAAGGTGAGAGGAGAACGTCAACAATGTCTTGTCTCCTCTCGTGTCTCCACCCCCACCCCACCCCCACACACCTCCACCCATCCATCTTAACCCTTTGGCTGCCTCAGTCAGACATCCTTAGGAAGCTGGAGAGGGAGAAAGAGAGGAGATGAATGTAGGATGGCTGGATCATTCATGTTGTAGGCCATTGCCTCTCCTGTAGGGGTGTGTGGGAGTTAAGGAGGGAGTGAGGAAGGGAGGGGAGAGAGGGAGAGAAAGAGAGAGAGAGAAAGAAAGAGAGAGAGAGAGAGAGAGAGAGAGAGAGAGAGAGAGATTCAGATTCCAACCAGATCTCGTTTTCAACTTTCACAACTAATTGTTATTTTTTTAAAGCCCAGCC
The DNA here is from genome assembly GCA_030674185.1 of Monoplex corrugatus. Lineage (NCBI taxonomy): Eukaryota > Metazoa > Mollusca > Gastropoda > Littorinimorpha > Ranellidae > Monoplex > Monoplex corrugatus. The sequence continues at coordinate 29,053 of JAPXFY010001606.1, read as the reverse complement.
GACTGAGTAGGGCTATAACCGCTTCAAAACATACACAATACTTCAACAGGAAAAAATGAAAAGAAAATTAAGTATACATATCAATGCATTCGTGCACATAATCTAAGGAGATGCCCCTGGCGCTGACCACTCTGTCCAATTTATCACACAGGGGATTTAAAAAAAAAAATACCTGAATAGAACTTTGAACCTATCTAAGGACACTAAAGCATACATAAAAACAGGCCTAAATTACCTAAATTTGCTTCTGCATATCTCATTTCCCTAGAGCCAAAAACGCACTTAATATAAAACATACAGGTGAATGGACCAGCAAGACAGAAAATGATAAGAAGAAATTACTGAAAACAAAGGAAAAAGGCAGAAACAAAGAGAGTGACAGAAAAGAGGAAATGTCTAGCATAGAATTTCCAGAAGGTGGGGATTCTACTTGTAAGTTATATCAAAAGAGTTCCCAACATCCCCACGGGGTGGTGGGTGGGGGATCAACAATTAATTTTTGCAGTACCAGTGTGAATTTCCTATTCTGCTAAATGCTTCTGACCAATCTATACAAAACGGAGATCTACACAAATACCTGTGACAATTCATTACTCCAGATTGAGTATGTCAGGCACACATGACAAGCTTACTTAAGACAAGTTTACAAAGTTATGATGCAGATTTTATCTCGTAATTTACAAAGTTATGTTGTAAATTATATATGTTCCTTCATCTTGGGAAAAGCATACCAAATTTCTACTTATTTTTACACTTTCATCTTGGGAAAACCATAATAAATATGTACTTATTTCTGCACTTTCTTCTTGGAAAACCATAATAAATTTGTACTATTTTTTGCACTTTCATCTTGAGAAAACCATAACAAATTTGCATTTATTTTTGCACTTTCATCTCGGGAAAACCATAATAAATTTGTACTTACTTTTGCACTTTCATCGCGGGGAAAACCATAACAAATTTGTACTTATTTTTGCACTTTCATCTTGGGAAAACCATAATAAATTTGTACTTACTTTTGCACTTTCATATTGAGAAAACCTTAACAAATTTGTATTATTTTTGCACTTTCATCTTGGGAAAACCATAATAAATTTGTACTTATTTTTGCACTTTCATCTTGGGAAAACCATAATAAATTTGTACTTATTTTTGCACTTTCATCTTGGGAAAACCGTAATAAATTTGTACTTATTTTTGCACTTTCATATTGAGAAAACCTTAACAAATTTGTATTATTTTTGCACTTTTATCTTGGGAAAACCATAATAAATTTGTACTTATTTTTGCACTTTCATCTTGGGAAAACCATAATAAATTTGTACTTATTTTTGCACTTTCATATCGGGGAAAACCATAATAAATTTGTACTTATTTTTGCACTTTCATATTGAGAAAACCTTAACAAATTTGTACTTATTTTTGCACTTTCATCTTGGGGAAAACCATAATAAATTTGTACTTATTTTTGCACTTTCATTTTGGGAAAACCATAACAAATTTGTCCTAGTTCTAATTTTTGCACTTTCATCTTGGGGAAAACCATAACAAATTTGTACTTATTTTTGCACTTTCATCAACACTGTTGATGATGGCATGCCTGTTTTGCGATCTTATGACCTATTATTAGTTGAGTGCCCTTGTGGCATTGACCCTCCCCCCCCCCCCCCCCCCGGCATATTCTTGTCATCCTCAGTCTTTGCCAACCTGCCATGCCCATGATAACCAACGGTGGTGGACCTTGGGAAGAAACTTATGGGGGTGGGTGGGAGTTGGACAGTTTGTCTGGAGCAGACCAGGATGTTATCCTCGTCCTGACTGTACACAGCATGGTGACTGGAAGTGGAACCAGACTAACATCTGGCAAACTTCTTGATCCTGTGCTTGTCTTGGTGGGGAGCAGAGGACGGACCTCTGAAATAGTAAACTGACACAGACGGGCAACGAACAAGTAAATCTTTGAGCAGCCCGTGGCGGATCAAACTCAAAACATCAAATCTTCAATTTCACGGCTCTGTTAACTGAGCCAAACACAGCTAGACCAGGAACGGGAAGAAGAAGACGAAGAAGAAGAACAACAACAACAACAAAAACAAGAACAAGAAGAAGGTGTAGAAAAAGAACAAGAACAAACAAACAAACAAACAAACAAACAAACAAACAAACAAACAAACAAAAAAAACAAAAAAAGAAGGTGTAGAAAAAGAAAAGGAAGAAAAAGAAGAAGAAAAAAGAACAAGAAGAAAATGAATGTGAAGAAAAAGAACAGGAAGAAAAAGGAGAAAAAGAACAAGAAGAAGAAGAAAATGAAGGTGAACGAAAAGGTACAGGAAATGAAATTAAAAAAAATAATGAAAAAAAAAGAAAAGAAGAAGAAGAGCAGCAAAAAACAGAACAGAAAGCAAACTGTACAACAACATAATGGAGTGTGTGTCTAACAGCCCGAGTTCTCCTCTCCATAGTCCACTCAAAAGTCCCATAATGTGTAATGTGTCCAAACGGTTTTGGTGACTAGTGTTGTACAAGATTGGTTCGTCGTTCTCCATAGTCCACTCACTGATAATGTGTAATATGCAATGAGTCCACACAGTTTGGTGACTAGTGTTGTACAAGATTGGTTCGTCGTTCTCCATAGTCCACTCAAAAGTCAGATAATGTGTAATGTGCAATGAGTCCACACAGTTTGGTGACTAGTGTTGTACAAGACTGGTCCGTCGTTCTCCATAGTCCACTCAAAAGTCAGATAATATGTAATGTGCAATGAGTCCACACAGTTTGGTGACTAGTGTTGTACAAGACTGGTCCGTCGTTCTCCATAGTCCACTCAAAAGTCAGATAATGTGTAATGTGCAATGAGTCCACACAGTTTGGTGACTAGTGTTGTACAAGACTGGTCCGTCGTTCTCCATAGTCCACTCAAAAGTCAGATAATATGTAATGTGCAATGAGTCCAAACGGTTTTGGTGACTAGTGTTGTACAAGATTGGTTCGTCGTTCTCCATAGTCCACTCAAAAGTGTGATAATGTGTGATGTGCAATGAGTCCACACAGTTTGGTGACTAGTGTTGTACAAGATTGGTTCGTCGTTCTCCATAGTCCACTCACTGATAATGTGTAATGGTGACTAGTGTTTACAAGACTGGTTCGTCGTTCTCCATAGTCCACTCAAAAGTCTGATAATGTGTGATGTGCAATGAGTCCAAACGGTTTTGGTGACTAGTGTTGTACAAGATTGGTTCGTCGTTCTCCATAGTCCACTCAAAAGTGTGATAGTGTGTAATGGTAACTAGTGTTGTACAAGATTGGTTCGTCGTTCTCCATAGTCCACTCAAAAGTCTGATAGTGTGTAATGGTGACTAGTGTTGTACAAGACTGGTTCGTCGTTCTCCATAGTCCACTCAAAAGTGTGATAGTGTGTAATGGTGACTAGTGTTGTACAAGACTGGTTCGTCGTTCTCCATAGTCCACTCAAAAGTCTGATAATGTGTAATGGTGACTAGTGTTGTACAAGACTGGTTCGTCGTTCTCCATAGTCCACTCAAAAGTCCCATAATGTGTAATGGTGACTAGTGTTGTACAAGACTGGTTCGTCGTTCTCCATAGTCCACTCAAAAGTCCCATAATGTGTAATGGTGACTAGTGTTGTACAAGATTGGTTCGTCGTTCTCCATAGTCCACTCAAAAGTCCCATAATGTGTAATGGTGACTAGTGTTGTACAAGACTGGTTCGTCGTTCTCCATGCTCCACTCAAAAGTCTGATAATGTGTAATGTGCAATCAGTCCAAACGGTTTTGGTGACTAGTGTTGTACAAGATTGATTAGTAATTATTTTACAGAATGTACTGATCTCTGATCGCGCGCAGAAAACTGTACAGATCAGGACACGGGGATGGGGATGGGGAAACAGAAAACTGTACAGAACAGGACACAGGGATGGGGAAACAGACAACTGTACAGATCAGGACACAGGGATGGGGAAACAGACAACTGTACAGAACAGGACACAGGGATGGGGATGGGGAAACAGACAACTGTACAGAACAGGACACAGGGATGGGGATGGGGAAACAGACAACTGTACAGAACAGGACACAGGGATGGGGAAACAGACAATTGGAGGAAGAGATAATTACCATAACAACAACAAAGATAGTGATGACGATAATGATGATGATGATGATGATGATGATGATGATGATGATAGTAATAATTATAGTAATAAGAGTAATGATGACAATGGCGATGATGATTATGATTTTATAATAAAAATAACAGTAATGATGATAATAATAACAATAATAATAATAATAATAATAAAATAATAATAATAATAATAATAATAATAATAATGATAATAATAATAATAATGATGATAAATCCATTTGTATAGCGAAAGCAGTCCCACAGATGTGCGAGCATTTCTTTCAGTGTGACGGAGGTGAAGCGAAGTATTAGGGGGCTGGGGGGGGGGGGGGGGGGGTGTGAGGAAGAAGTGTGTGTGTGTGTTGGGGTGCGTGTGTTTTGTTCTCTGAGCACCGCTTCTCAACGACAAAGTGCCATACCACTAACACTGCGGCGTTTTATACTACTATTCCTGCTGGACAGAAGGGGAGGGGAGGGGAGGGGAGGAGGGGTTTTTGGGAGAGTGGTGGTGGTAGGGGTGGGGTGAGCATTGAGCAGGTTGTCAGCAAGGTAATGAGTCGGTCCTCGTCCCCTCTCATCTGCCTGTCTGCCCGCCCCTCCCCCTACTCCGTTATCCCCCGGCCCTCCCTACCCCTCATTTGTCACACGTTGTCTTTTTCTCCCTCCCTTTATCCCTCCCTTTATCCCCCGTCCTTCCTCCCTTCCTTCCTTCCTTCCCCCTTCTCCATCTACCACCTCACCATCACCACCATCACCACCATCACCACCACCACCATCACCGGCCGGCCAGTCTCCTTTCCTTCCTCTTCTTCTCGTCCCATGCTTTCTCTCCGTGTGTGCGTGTGTGTGTGTGTGTGTGTGTGTGTGCGTGCGTGCGTGTGTGTGTGTGTGTATGTGTGTGTGCGTGCGTGTGTGTGTGTGTGTGTGTGTGTGTGCGTGCGTGCGTGCGTGTGAGTGTGTGGTGTGTGTGTGTGAGTATGTGTGTGTGTGTGTGTGTGTGTGTGTGGTGGTGGTCTTTGATTTAATGTCTATTCACTAAAGTGATTTTAGACAAATGTGTGTGTGTGTGTGTGTGTGTGTGTGTGTGTGTGTGTGTGTGTGTGTGTGTGTGTGTGTGTGTGTGTCCATATACTCACGCACACACGCCGCCGGCGCGTGGACGAACACACACACACACACACACACACACACACACACACACACACACACACACACACACACACACACACACACAGAGTGTCTTTAGTAAAACTTTACAGCAACATCCCCTTTCTCACAAATCACCACAACATTGTGAAAATGTGTTCAGATTGTGAAATCCAAGGCAAGTGCTATCAGCTCCGCTCGAGCAAACAGGAACCAGAATTGTTAGAAAAAAATCATGAAAAATGTGAAATTGTTGGATTGTGACAGGCAAGAGACATGTAGATTTAACACTAATCACTTTATCTCTTTTATCATTGATATGAACTTTAATCACAAATTCTATGTTTAAAATAGCTATGCTTTGTTGTCAGTCAACATTCCGATTTTACTTGAGAAAGACATTAAAGTCGAAAAGTTGACCCCTCTACAACAAGGTGTTCGGCTGTTGTACACAGTAAGAAGGAACCAGAATGATATGAAAATACAATCATAACACGAGTTTAATACTACAACCAAAGAAGACAGGCGAAGATTTAAATTAAGATTGTGAGTTATCTTTGTGACGACTACAGTATCGGTGGATCGACAGACTAGTTTGTTACAGAGGTGAAAACAGCGGCGTGGAGGCAGTAACAGACACACACAGACGATGGAAAAGTTGGAGAGAGAGAGAGAGAGAGAGAGAGAGAGAGAGAGAGAGAGAGAGAGGGAGGGAGGGAGGGAGGGAGGGAGGGTGGGAGAGACAGAGACAGAGAGCAAAACAAAAAACATGGAATACTGAATTAACCGGTTATATTAAATACTCGTTCTGATTCTATTTTCGTGGTTTTCTGGTTCCTGTTTGCTTAGACGCGGGCGGTCACACTTGTTTTGACTAACCGGGAAACGAAAGCCCGTACATGGAAACAAAAATCGGTAGACATATCCTACCCTCCTCCCTCCTCCCTCTCCCACCACGCGCCCACTTCCGATCAACGTTTTGTTGGACGCGCATGCGCATGTTGTTAGGCCCACATCTCTGTGCAGTCATAAGGCTGCCGCGTAGTTTTCATACTTCGTCTTTGGTGAGTAAGTAAGTAAGTAAGTAAGTATGGAGATTTTTTATAGCGCTTTCTATGGACTCAAAGCGTCCTGGTTTTGCTTTTTTTTCGTTGTTGTTCGCTTATTAGTTTGAATTTTGGTAGTCAAGCTATCCTAACAATAGCCCGTTTTTATACAAACATTACCGTGGAAAATTCGCATTTTGTACTTCTCAAGGTCACTGCGACACAGAAGAAGCCTGAGACGAAACAAAACCGACACACCAGTCACCGTGGTGTAGTGGTTAGCACAAAGGACTACTATCTGGGAGATTGTGGGTTCGAATACCGATCAGTCCTTTTAAATTCACTGTGGGGATTCTTTTTTTTTTTTTTTTTGCTCTAACCGGCTCATACTCCTAGTTGAATGTGCTATGGGCTCATTGGGAAATCTGAGACCACACAGTAAAATTTCATCTACTTCACACAGTCCAGTCTCATCCATTTCACGGATACGTCAGTGAGGATATTCAAATTTCCTAACCAGCACCGCAGGTATCTCTCTCGGGCCTGGTTGAGGTCACGATATATTACGATAGTAAGCGTAGAATACAGCCCTGTCACATAGTCTCAATTCTAGATGGAACTCTGTAGCATCAAGATTATCACCGTCATTGTCATCATCATAGTACTGTAAAAACTGTCCCAACATCTGCGGCCATTAAAGTTGCGTAGAAAAAAGCCCCCCCCCCCCCCCCTCTAAAAAACAAACAAACAAAAAAGCACTACAATAAAAAATCAGATCCAAATCGTGGACAGTTACTGCAGTAGACAGTCACAACATTGAAAGCATAACGTTAATCCTGTCAAAAGTTTCTGAGAAAATGTTGTGTACACACAGTGCTCAGTGCCGATTTCAGACACAGTTAAAAATTTTTTTTAGTTACTATGACGTTGACTTTGGCGCTGTGACTTTCAAACTTACAGCTGCATTAGTGACGCCTTATGTCGGGGAAGGGGGGAACAGAAAAGACGAACCCGAAAATATAAAGCTGCTTTGCTTCAAGGACATTTGATGTCTTCAGCTTCAAACAGCAAAACCCACTGCAGGTAACCTAACCCTAACCCTTAGTATGCAAAAGCTAACCCTAACCCGATCCACATTGAACCTGAGAACTCGAATCACGAAAATTGAATCGATTGGTTTACGGGGAAAAAATGAAAAGAAAAAGAAACAAAGAAAGAAACAGTGTTGGTATCAACGACACAGACCTACCTCTTTCACAACAGTTGGAAATTTGTTCAAGAGGGATTCATTACGTTCGGACAAGTCTGTATGTGCTGCCAGCAATATCCAGCAGACTCCTTGAGCCTGTGCAAAACCCTATGCACTGGCAAATCTTTAAACATGGAGGATGGGGAGGGGGTACCTATGAAGCACTGAACTGTCACCACCGGAATGATGGAAACATTAAGCTGGGCAGCCAACAGGCCAGTGGACCTATCAAACAGTAAGCTGACACCACCAGAATGATGGACACATTAAGATGGGCAGCCAACAGGCCAGTGGACCTATCAAACAGTAAGCTGACACCACCAGAATGATGGACACATTAAGATGGGCAGCCAACAGGCCAGTGGATCCATGAAACATTAAACTGACACCAGCAGAATGATGGAAACTTTAAGATGGGCAGCCAACAGGCCAGTGGACCTATGAAACATTAAGCTGACACACCAGAATGATGGAAATGTTAAGCTGGGGAGCCAACAGGCCAGTGGACCTATGAAACAGTAAGCTGACACCACCAGAATGATAGAAACGTTAAGACAGACAGCCAACAGGCCAGTGGACCTATGAAATAGTAAGCTGACACCACCAGAATGATAGAAACGTTAAGATGGGCAGCCAACATGCCAGTGGACCTATGAAACATTAAACTGACACCACCAGAATGACGGAAACATTAAGACAGACAGCCAACAGGCCAGTGGACCTATGAAATAGTAAGCTGACACCACCAGAATGATAGAAACGTTAAGATGGGCAGCCAACATGCCAGTGGACCTATGAAACATTAAACTGACACCACCAGAATGACGGAAACATTAAGACAGACAGCCAACAGGCCAGTGGACCTATGAAACATTAAACTGACACCAGCAGAATGATGGAAGCGTTAAGATGGGCAGCCAACAGGCCAGTGGACCTATGAAACATTAAGCTGACACCACCAGAATGATGGAAACCTTTAAGCTGGGGAGCCAACAGGCCAGTGGACCTATGAAACATTAAACTGACACCACCAGAATGATGGAAACGTTAAGATGGACAGCCAATAGGCCAGTGGACCTATGAAACATTAAACTGACACCAGCAGAATGATGGAAACGTTAAGATGGGCAGCCAACAAGCCAGTGGACCTATGAAACAGTAAGCTGACACCGCCAGAATGATGAAACGTTAAGATGGGCAGCCAACAGGCCAGTGGACCTATCAAACATTAAACTGACACCACCAGAATGATGGAAACATTAAGGTGGACAGCCAACAGGCCAGTGGACTTATGAAACAGTAAACTGACACCACCAGAATGATGGAAACGTTAAGACAAGCAGCCAACAGGCCAGTGGACCTATGAAACAGTAAACTGACACCACCAGAATGATGGAAACATTAAGACAGACAGCCAACAGGCCAGTGGACCTATGAAACAGTAAACTGACACCACCAGAATGATGGAAACATTAAGACAGACAGCCAACAGGCCAGTGGACCTATGAAACAGTAAACTGACACCACCAGAATGATGGAAACGTTAAGACAGACAGCCAACAGGCCAGTTTTTGTGCTGCTGGCTGGGATTGAACTCAAGATATCAGATCACGAGTCCAGGGCTCTGTCAAAGGAACCAACCAGTCCTTATGAAAACTGGGGCTCATCTGAGTATCGAACCCTCAGCCCTGCGTTATGAGGATAGAAGTCTAACAACACAGCCACTGGACCACCCTTGGCAATGTCCTTCTAGCCTGGCTGTTATGAGGATAGAAGTCTAACAACACAGCCACTGGACCACCCTTGGCAATGTCCTTCTAACCTGGCTGTTATGAGGATAGAAGTCTAACAACACAGCCACTGGACCACCCTTGGCAATGTCCTTCTAGCCTGGCTGTTATGAGGATAGAAGTCTAACAACACAGCCACTGGACCACCCTTGGCAATGTCCTTCTAACCTGGCTGTTATGAGGATAGAAGTCTAACAACACAGCCACTGGACCACCCTTGGCAATGTCCTTCTAGCCAGGCTGTTATGAGGATAGAAGTCTAACAACACAGCCACTGGACCACCTTTGGCAATGTCCTTCTAGCCTGGCTGTTATGAGGATAGAAGTCTAACAACACAGCCACTGGACCACCTTTGGCAATGTCCTTCTAGCCAGGTTATGAGGATAGAACTCTAACAACACAGCCACTGGACCACCTTTGGCAATGTCCTTCTAGCCTGGCTGGTCAATGAAGCGGCCAGCTATCAAACACGGATGAAGGGGAAGAGAAACGAGACGAGGTTTTGCTCTGATCTGATCACTGTCGTCTGCTCGCTTGTCTTCCTCAGGCATCAGTGGTCTCCCTTGGCAATCTCACCGCCCGCTCAACTTCCTCTGTCGCCATGGAGACACGTGCGCGAGCGGCTTGTGCAGGGCGAGTATTATTAGCAGGCGGGAAGTGACGGAAAAAACAGGATTCTGACGCCTTTGCCTTGATAAATGGCTTTTTGAGCACAAATCGCCTTATGTAGGATATTGAGGGTGCTGATGCTTTCGGGCCAACGCCGCGCGAAAAACAATAACTTTGGTTTGGTTTAGTTTTGTCCGTTTTCGTTTCTCGCGCGGTTTTCAAGGCTGAGTGGCGAAACTGGACTATTTCCAGCTAGGCCGTTATCGAGAAGTTTCCAGACTGTTAATCGATGGCTGAGCGATATCTGATCATGTATAATTCACGTAGCAATGACGGGCTGTCTAACGTACTGTAGTTTAAAATCTTTGCACCTGTTTCCCTTGTATCGTCATGGCTGTGTCTGCACCCCCCCCCCCCACCTCACGAAAACAATCGGAAATAAATGAGAAAAAAAAAAAAACGCAAAAAATGAAATGAATTGGGGGGTGGGGGTGGGGGGGGTGGGGGGTAGAGAGGTAGGGGGTGGACTGTGAAGCCATTCTGAGAATCTCCCTTTTCGTACAAAAATCATTAGAGAAAAACCAGATTTTGTACTTGTCCAGGCCAGCGCTTAGATTTGATTTTATCAAGATTTTGCGCTATATAAATATTGTAATTATTATTATTATTAATTATACCTTGCAGAAGCTTTGGTTGAAATAAAACTTGACATGGCATCGAGGACAGCGGCGGACTGTTGTACACTTAACACAGGTTTTGCATAATGTCACAAGTTCCTGAGAGTGTGGAGCTTTTAGGTACTCTGTTTCAAGAGCTTCACCTCCCCTATGACCTTGATCTTAAGAGCTTTACCTGCCCTATGACCTTGCTCTTAAGAGATTTACCTCCCCTGTGACCTTCATCCAAAGAGCTTTATTTATCAAACTTGCGACGTGTCAACCGTCCATAAGTTTGTCCAACAGTTGGTCAGAAACAGCTGAAATTGTTCAAGCATCAAAGGAAATAAGAGGGAAGCAGAGAGAATTTTAAATATCAACTAAGTAACATAACTCTTGAGAGTCACGGAGTTATCTCCCATGTAGAATTTCTAGCTGAATGGGTAGCGCAAAACTGTGTTGGGATTGAGAAATTCTACATGGGAGATAACTCCGTGACTCTCAAGAGTTATGTTACTTTGTTGATGTTCAAGCATCATTTTGTCCCAGACACACGCATACAGAGACACATCTCTCTCCGTTCGATAGGAAACATTCTTAATCTTATTTTTAAAAAGGGAACTTGGGGGAAAGAGGGGGAGGGGTATTAGTAAAAAGACAAGAAATCAGATCAAAAGTCATTCATTTTCAGATTAAATAACGTTGTACTGAGACATGACGTTTTCAGTCACACTCGCCTTCAGATGAGGCAAAGAAAAAAAATATACCTGACAACTTTGTTTCACTCATTGTAATTAAGGGGAGTTGTAGTAGTACACTATTTCATGCAGTTCGTTTGAAGCCCAGCTGTTACCAAAGCTTTGTGCCTGAATGAGTGTTAAGATGACGTCCTCACAACGACGGACAGGAGGACCAGCGGATACATGGAATTCTGAATCCCCACTTCTATCTTTGTTGGAAAGGGATTCATCGCACTCGGACAATTACATATGCGCTCTACCCAAATCTGCCAATAATTTTCTGGTAGTTCTTTGAGACTGCACTACACCCAATACGCTGGCAAGATCTTCAAATTGGGTCGATGAGATACGGAAGGGGGGGGGGGTGATGGGGAAAGGGAAGAGCTGAGAAAGGGAAGCAATGAAACACTAATAAAATACTAATATAACAAATATAGACTGGGCAAAACATAGTCTAGGTAAGGCCTCAGGACCTGGCCAGCTCATGGGTTTATGTGCAGGCTTAAGGCTTGTGCCATGATCACCATACACATGGCACCTGTGACCTTCGGTTACTGCATGTGGAATTCATTCCGAGCGCGGAGACGTCTTTTTGAGAAACTGAAACAGCCTGTCGTTTATTGTTTACATCAGCGTTGTGGGGTCTTCATTTTTCAGTGGTTCTGTCCACCACGAGACAGTCTGGAACATCGTTGTACTGCTCAGGAAATTTACTGCCTCGAGGGTAAAGAGTGGAGGTTTTCCCATCCCCTTGGTCAACATGTGTGCAGACCTGTTAGTGCCTACCTCCCCCCCCCCATCCCCACCTCCACTCTCCCCGTGTATGTTGGCTATATACGTGTAGAATATCAAATATGCACGTTAAAGATCATGCGTTATGTAATGATAATGATAATAGCAACATTTATTCGGCGTCAAATTTAATACATAAATCAAATCAAAGCGCTCACTATCATCACTCACTAAAGCGTTCATTCACAGTGACCAAAACTCCAGGATACAAAACACACACAGACCGGGAGGGGGAGGACAGGGGGGGGGGGGGCAGTAGGACGAATGGGTGGACACATAGATGGGGAAATCACCGCTACACGAAAAGGTATGTCTTCAAGGTAGACTTGAAGGAAGACAGAATATGTGACTGTCGTATATATCAGTGTCTGGAGGCTTATGGAAACAGTAAAACACCTAGCATACACACCCACCAACGATACAAACTGTATAACAACATAGTGGACTGTGGTCAGTTCACCTAACAGCTTGAATTCTCCGTGCTCCACTAAAATGTCTGATTAGATGTGTTATGTGAAGGAAGTCCAAATGAGTTTTGGTAACAGCGCTAAACAAGATCAATAATAATAATAATAATAATAATAATAATAATAATAATAATAATAATAATAATGATAATGATGATAATAATAATAATAATGATAATAATGATAATAATAATATCCGCTCTGGCGGATTTAAAGAACGAACACGCCACGATGATCCTACCAGCTGACAAAGGTCGTGCCACAGTCATCATGCCTAGACCCATGTACTATGAGAAGGCAAGCAAACTTCTGGAAGATACTACAACATATGAACGCCTCAAGAAAGATCCTACTTCCAAGTTTTCCAACAAACTGAAAGACACACTGAAACGCCTGAAAGAGACGGACCGCCTGTCATTAGAACAGTACAGGAAATTATACCCAACTGTGTCCGACGTCCCCAAGTTCTATGGTCTACCCAAAGTCCACAAGAAAGAAGTCCCCCTCCGTCCCATAGTCGCATCCAGAGGTTCCATCATGTATGAGACGGCTAGATTTGTGGCGGACATCCTATCACCTCTCGTAGGACACACAGATCATCACATCCACAACAGTGCTGACCTAGTGGAAAAACTGAGTAACTACACCCTCGCTCATGATGAACTCCTTGTGTCATATGATGTCTCTGCCCTATTTACCAGCGTACCAGTGAAAGAAAGCATAGAGATCATACGCCGAAGGTTACAAAACGACCAAACCCTCCACCAACGTACATATCTCACAGTGGACGACGTATGTGAACTCTTGTCCTGCTGCCTCACCACCACCTACTTCACCTTCCAAGGTGAATTCTACCAACAAAAAGAAGGAGCAGCCATGGGCTCCCCAGTAAGCCCAATAGTAGCCAACCTGTTCATGGAGGATTTTGAAGAGAAAGCATTGGCTTCTTTCCACTCCCCACCACTATACTGGGGGCGCTACGTAGACGACACCATGACTATCCTCCCCCAGCAACTGGTCGAACAGTTCACAGAACATCTGAACAACCAACACCCAGCCATCAAATTCACGAGGGAAGTGGAACAGAACAACTCCATAGCCATGCTGGACACCCTCATCACCAGAACTGATGGCATTCTATCCTTCTCGGTCTACCGTAAACCAACTCATACGGACCAATATTTACAGTTCGACAGCCACCAGCCCCTTGAACACAAACTGGGAGTGATTCGAACCCTTACCCACAGAGCTAACACCATATGCAGTACCCAAGAGGCAAAAGACAAGGAGACAAACCACCTGAAAAAAGTGCTCACCATCTCGGGCTACAAAAAGTGGGCCTGGAACAGCCCGGGAGGCAGGAAATCCAACACCGCATCCCAACAGCCAGTGAAACAACACCAGCGCAAGGGACACATCACCATCCCATACGTAGGAGGTGTGAGTGACGCTCTGTCCAGAAAGATCAGAAAACTGGGGGTGGCTGTACATTCCAAACCTTCCAACACCATACGCAGCCAGCTGGTCACCCCCAAGGACAAAACCAGCAAACTCGACAAAGCTGGCATTATATACAGAATAGACTGCCAGGACTGTAACCAACATTATGTCGGTGAAACTGAACGCCCCCTTCAGAAGAGACTAACAGAACACAAGAGGGACTCTTCTCCAGTAGGAGCTCACCTACACGCCGAAAAACATCAATTCAGTGCGGACAATGTCAACATCCTGGACAGAGAAAATAAGTGGTTCCAGCGAGGAGTCAAGGAGGCCATCTACATCGCAGCCACCAACCCCCCGCTCAACAGGGACCGGGGCCGTTACACCCTGCCCCCGGTGTACCATTCTCTGATTCGATCTCGTGAACTGGGTTCATCCCATGTTCGCGAGATCTGAGTAGAGATTCACGCAGACAGCATTAGAGCGCTGACGAAGATGGCGAGAACGCCATCGAAAGCTACGGAACTGTGAGTAGCGATTTTTACACTGTTGGGAGACCTTGTTCTTCAAAATTGGTAGCATTATATAATAATAATAATAATAATTGTTGCCTCCTACCACCCACCCTTTCCACCACCATCCTGTATATTCTCATGTCTATGTACATGAAGTTTATGTTAATCCTTCGACTTGAATTTTTTCAAGGGCAGGGAGGGATTTTCTTGATCTGTATTACACACAGCGTGTGTGACCTGAAGGGAAATAGCCCTTGTGTGTGTGTGTGTGTGTGTGTGTGTGTGTGTGTGTGTGTGTGTGTGCATCCGTGCCTCTGTGTGTGTGTGTTTGTGTGTGTGTGTGCGCGCGCGCGGTGTGTGTGTGTTTGTGAGTGAAAGAGAGAGAGAGAGAGAGAGAGAGAAGAGAGAGAGAGTGTGTGTGTGTGTGTGTGTGCGCGCGCACGCGTGTATGTAAGCGCTTCAAAGTGAAAATTAGCGTGTATGTCTGTGTGTATGTGTGTGCATGTGTTTGTTTGTTTGTTTGTTTGTGTGTGTGTGTGTGTGTGTGTGTGTGTGTGTGTGTGTGTGTGTGTGTGTGTGTGTGTGTGTGTGTTTAGGCGCTTCTAAATGAAAATTAACGCGGGCACGTGTGTGTGTGTGTGTGCACGCGCGCGCGCTTCTATGTGAAAGTACACGCGCACACTCTGCGTGTACGTTTGTGTGTGTGTGTGTGTGTGTGTGTGTGTGTGTGTGTGTGTGTGTGTATGTGTGTGTGTGTGTGTGTGTGTGTGTGTGCGCGCGCGTTTTAGAATGGTAATTATGTACGATTGTTGTAAATATTTAATACTCTATACCCTGTTTTGAAGTCATAACTGTTTAATGTGTTCAGTATCACAGATTGTCGACACTGATTTTGGACTGATTGATTTTTGATCGACTGATTTTTATTAATGTATAAGACTAATGACTACTAATTTCCTAGACACAGCCACGGACTCAGGATCTGACATCCCAAGTTCAGTCCCAGCCCACAACATTAAAACACTGGTCTGTTCACTGCCCGTGTTAATGTTTCCATCACTCTGGTGGTGTCAGCTTACTGTTTCATAGGTCCCTTCTCTCCTCCTCCACGTTTCAAGACATTGCCAGCACATAGGGTTTTGACTAGGACCAAGGAGTATGCTAAATAATTACTGACAGGTTTGGGTGGAGCGCATATGGAATTATGGAATTGTCATGTGCGATGACTCCTGGAACATACTCCAAACTTGACTTGACTTTTGTAATAATGCCCTTTTTAAAAAAATTTTCAGACAAAAAGAAATTATTGTTCTGGAACACAACACAATACATATAATAAAATACAACACAGTACAAACACAACACAACAAAATACAATATGACACACTACAATACAACACAACAAAATACAATACAACGCACGTCTTTAGTAGTCCAAATCCGGATATTAAACAGAACACAAAATACAATATGACACACTACAATACAACACAACAAAATACAATATGACACACTACAAACACAACACAACAAAATACAATATGACACACTACAATACAACACAACAAAATACAACACAGTACAATACAACACAACAAAATACAATATGACACACTACAATACAACACAACAAAATACAATATGACACTACAATACAACACAACAAAATACAATATGACACACTACAATACAACACAACAAAATACAATATGACACACTACAATACAACACAACAAAATACAATATGACACACTACAATACAACACAAGAAAATACAATATGACACACTACAATACAACACAACAAAATACAACACAGTACAATACAACACAACAAAATACAATATGACACACTACAATACAACACAACAAAATACAATATGACACACTACAATACAACACAACAAAATACAATATGACACACTACAATACAACACAACAAAATACAATATGACACACTACAATACAACACAACAAAATACAACACAGTACAATACAACACAAGAAAATACAATATGACACACTACAATACAACACAACAAAATACAATATGACACACTACAATACAACACAACAAAATACAACACAGTACAAACACAACACAACAAAATACAATATGACACACTACAATACAACACAACAAAATACAATATGACACACTACAATACAACACAACAAAATACAACACAGTACAATACAACACAACAAAATACAATACAACACAGTACAATACAACACAACAAAATACAGTATGACACACTACAATACAACACAACAAAATACAATATGACACACTATAATACAACACAACAAAATACAATATGACACACTACAATACAAGACAACAAAATACAATATGACACACTACAATACAACACAACAAAATACAATATGACACACTACAATACAAGACAACAAAATACAATATGAGTTATTATGACACACTACAATACAACACAACAAAATACAATATGACACACTACAATACAACACAACAAAATACAGTATGACACACTACAATACAACACAAAATACAATATGACACACTACAATACAACACAACAAAATACAATATGACACACTACAATACAACACAACACAACAAAATACAATATGACACACTACAATACAACACAACAAAATACAACAGTACAAACACAACACAACAAAATACAATATGACACACTACAACACAACACAACACAACAAAATACAACACAGCGCACGTCTGTCATAGTCCAAGTCCGGATATTAGTTGTGCAGTGTAGTACAAATTCAGACATTAGTTCCGCAGTGTTGTTTATCCATCAAGCTCATACCACAAACATTTCAGTTCATTTTAACAAATACTTGACACGCTAACACAGAGTTTTCATAGTCAAGAAGTAAAAGCAGTTAAAATGAAACGTGTCTATGAAGTTGTTTGTTTGTTTGTTTGTTTGTTTGATTATTGAGTAGTTTAAATGACTGTTTCTATGAAGTTGTTTGTTTGATTATTGAGTAGTTTAAATGACTGTTTCTATGAAGTTGTTTGTTTGATTATTGAGTAGTTTAAATGACTGTTTCTATGAAGTTGTTTGTTTGATTATTGAGTAGTTTAAATGACTGTTTCTGTGAAGTTGTTTGTTTGATTATTGAGTAGTTTAAATGACTGTTTCTGTGAAGTTGTTTGTTTGATTATTGAGTAGTTTAAATGACTGTTTCTATGAAGTTGTTTGTTTGATTATTGAGTAGTTTCAATGACTGTTTCTATGAAGTTGTTTGTTTGATTATTGAGTAGTTTAAATGACTGTTTCTATGAAGTTGTTTGTTTGATTATTGAGTAGTTTAAATGACTGTTTCTGTGAAGTTGTTTGTTTGATTATTGAGTAGTTTCAATGACTGTTTCTATGAAGTTGTTTGTTTGATTATTGAGTAGTTTCAATGACTGTTTCTATGAAGTTGTTTGTTTGATTATTGAGTAGTTTCAATGACTGTTTCTATGAAGTTGTTTGTTTGATTATTGAGTAGTTTCAATGACTGTTTCTATGAAGTTGTTTGTTTGATTATTGAGTAGTTTCAATGACTGTTTCTGTGAAGTTGTTTGTTTGATTATTGAGTAGTTTCAATGACTGTTTCTGTGAAGTTGTTTGTTTGATTATTGAGTAGTTTAAATGACTGTTTCTGTGAAGTTGTTTGTTTGATTATTGAGTAGTTTCAATGACTGTTTCTATGAAGTTGTTTGTTTGATTATTGAGTAGTTTCAATGACTGTTTCTATGAAGTTGTTTGTTTGATTATTGAGTAGTTTAAATGACTGTTTCTGTGAAGTTGTTTGTTTGATTATTGAGTAGTTTAAATGACTGTTTCTGTGAAGTTGTTTGTTTGATTATTGAGTAGTTTAAATGACTGTTTCTATGAAGTTGTTTGTTTGATTATTGAGTAGTTTAAATGACTGTTTCTATGAAGTTGTTTGTTTGATTATTGAGTAGTTTAAATGACTGTTTCTGTGAAGTTGTTTGTTTGATTATTGAGTAGTTTAAATGACTGTTTCTGTGAAGTTGTTTGTTTGATTATTGAGTAGTTTAAATGACTGTTTCTGTGAAGTTGTTTGTTTGATTATTGAGTAGTTTAAATGACTGTTTCTATGAAGTTGTTTGTTTGATTATTGAGTAGTTTAAATGACTGTTTCTGTGAAGTTGTTTGTTTGATTATTGAGTAGTTTAAATGACTGTTTCTGTGAAGTTGTTTGTTTGATTATTGAGTAGTTTAAATGACTGTTTCTGTGAAGTTGTTTGTTTGATTATTGAGTAGTTTAAATGACTGTTTCTGTGAAGTTGTTTGTTTGATTATTGAGTAGTTTCAATGACTGTTTCTGTGAAGTTGTTTGTTTGATTATTGAGTAGTTTCAATGACTGTTTCTGTGAAGTTGTTTGTTTGATTATTGAGTAGTTTCAGTGACTGTTTCTGTGAAGTTGTTTGATTATTGAGTAGTTTCAATGACTGTTTCTGTGAAGTTGTTTGTTTGATTATTGAGTAGTTTAAATGACTGTTTCTGTGAAGTTGTTTGTTTGATTATTGAGTAGTTTAAATGACTGTTTCTATGAAGTTGTTTGTTTGATTATTGAGTAGTTTAAATGACTGTTTCTATGAAGTTGTTTGTTTGATTATTGAGTAGTTTAAATGACTGTTTCTGTGAAATTGTTTGTTTGATTATTGAGTAGTTTAAATGACTGTTTCTGTGAAGTTGTTTGTTTGATTATTGAGTAGTTTAAATGACTGTTTCTATGAAGTTGTTTGTTTGATTATTGAGTAGTTTAAATGACTGTTTCTATGAAGTTGTTTGTTTGATTATTGAGTAGTTTAAATGACTGTTTCTATGAAGTTGTTTGTTTGATTATTGAGTAGTTTAAATGACTGTTTCTATGAAGTTGTTTGTTTGATTATTGAGTAGTTTAAATGACTGTTTCTATGAAGTTGTTTGTTTGATTATTGAGTAGTTTAAATGACTGTTTTCTATGAAGTTGTTTGTTTGATTATTGAGTAGTTTAAATGACTGTTTCTATGAAGTTGTTTGTTTGATTATTGAGTAGTTTAAATGACTGTTTCTATGAAGTTGTTTGTTTGATTATTGAGTAGTTTAAATGACTGTTTTTGTTAGGTCACTATTTGTCTGTCATAATTAAGAACAAAATATTTACAGTAAAATGTATCCATGGAGTTTTTGTTTATTTTTTTCTGTGTTTATTTATTATTTTTTTCTGTGTTTATTTATTATTTTATGTTTGACCTTAATTATATTTACTAGTTTTATTAAATATTTTTGCTATTTATTTAGAATCAGACACTTAGTGTAGTATGGAGAACTCAAGCTGTTAGGAGAGCTGACCACATCCCACTATGTTGTTGTACAGTCTGTATCTTTGGTGGGCGTACATGCTGGGTGTTTTACTGTTTTTAACAGATTTTTTTTATCGTCCAATTTTTCTCGTATGCGTGTCCATGTGGCTTGGGCAGGCAGGTATCAGAGCATATCCTTCAGTTGTGTCCACTACCCGTGAGGAAGCCAGGGGCTCTTTTAGTATAAATAGTATTCCACCTCCTGGACATTCTGTGTTAGACATTTCTTCTCTGTCACTCTGTTTGTTCCTTTGTTTTCTGTCATTTCTTCCTATCATTTTCTGCCTTGCTGGTTCATTCACCTGTATGTGTTGTACAAAGCCTTACATACTTTTTCTCAGGACTGATAATTGGTTACACGTATGAAATGTGTGTGTGAGTGTGTGTGTTGTGTGTGTGTGGTGTGTGTGTGTGTGTGTGTGTGTGTGTGTGTGTGTGTGTGTGTGTGTGTGTGTGTGTGTGTGTGTGTGTGTGTGTGTGTGTGTTTTCTGAACGGAAGTATGATGTGCAGAAGCAACCAGGTAATTAAGCCCATTTTCATTAATTTTATTAATTAAACCCATTTTCATCAATTTTATTAATTAAGCCCATTTTCATCAATTTTATGAATTAAGCCCATTTTCATTAAGTTTTATTGTCCTTAGTTATGTTTACATTTGTATTCAGTTGTTTTTTTAACCCCGTGGTGATAAATTGGACGGGATGGTCAACGCCAGGGGTGTATCCTTAGATGATGTACATGAAGTCACTATTACGTGTACTTAGTTTTCTTTTCCAATTTTTTTTTCAGGGTCACCGATGTGCTGTGTACATTTTGCAATGGTTATAGCTCTGATTGGTTCTGTGCAGTCGGCTGGTCTTTAAACAATGATAATGATAATCATAATGACAACAATGATACTACTACTACTTCTGCTACTAATAATAATGATGACGATGATGATAATAACAATAGCAATAATGAATTGTAATAATATATAATACTAATAAGAACAACAACACAACAAAACAATAACAACGTTAATAATAATAATAATGTTATTATTATTAATGATAACGACAACAACAATAATAATAATAATAACTATAATAATAATAGTGATAATAATAATAGTAATAATAATAATAACAAACCAGAAGAACAAGAAAACCAATGTAAGCGCGTATCCAACAAGACAAAACAAAACAAGCGCAAATTTTCGGCCAACTAGCCTTTGTCAAGCGCGAACGCACGATCACAGACACCAAACAATGGATAATAAAAACGGGACTAAAAACTTCCCTGCCGCCTCGTCCAGTGGGTAAGAAATGGAATGCCCATGTCGTCATGAGCATAGTCTGCATATTCCGTCTTCGGTGGGTGTGCTTGCAGGGTGTCCCGTTTTTATTATCCATTGTTTGGTGTCTGTGATCTGTCTGTGACCGTGCGTTCGCGCTTGACAAAGGCTAGTTGGCCGAAAATTTGCGCTTGTTTTGTTTTGTCTTGTTGGATACGCGCTTACATTGGTTTTCTTGTTCTTCTGGTTTGTGTTTGCTTGGGCGCGGGCAGTCAAACTTGTTTTGGATCTAATAATAATAACAACAACAACAATAATATGTGTCCAGGTCACAACGCCCTAACGCAGACCATCTAACAGAGGACACACCATGCAATATAAAGTCACACGGATGTGCGTATGGACGTTCTTTGCCCCACACTATGCAGGCCGTATGTTGCTGCACAGTCTGCACATTCCGTCTCCGGTGGGCGTGCCTGCTGCGTGTTTTTATTTTCCGTTAGCCATCTGACATGACTTGCAGGATCTTTAACCTGCCTATTCGATCTACTGCGTGCGCTTGCACAAGATGAGGTCTGTACACTTGTTGATCTGGGAGATGGGGGGGGGGGGGGGGGGGAGGGGATCTGTATCAATTTCCCCTCAGGGCGGAAGGTGCCTGAAAAAGATGGAACCTAGTCTTTCCGACTGAAGTTCTGACGTCTTGTCTACTGCACTATCACGCCTGTGGAACTGACAGTCTGCTTTACGAACCAGAAGCAGAAATACACTTTGATGCCTGAAAAATCCTAAACCCATGGGAGCAATAACAGGCACACGATGGCTACGGATACTCTACCGGCGTGTACTTTTATTTACATTCGGTATGTTTTATCCATGTAGACGTTAGTGGGTGTCCCCTGATGAGGACGGCACCGGTTATAACGGGCTCAACACACGTATATATATGAACGGCAAGTTCAAATTGACGCCATGGAAACTATAAGACATCATTCTCCTTCCTTAATTATATGACACAGTTCATCCTCAAGACAGTCACTAATCGTTAACACGCTGGGGCGATAATACAAAACAAACAAACAAACAAGCAAACAAACAAACAAACAAACAAATTGACACCTTCACCATTTTTACCCTTGCAATCAGAAGAACAGCACTGGTGAAGATATTACTGAAGCAGTGTTGCCTCTGTCAGGCGAAGCGAGGAGAGACATGGCCGACTACAACTCTGACTATCAAGCTCCATAACCATGGCAACCAGCAGGAACCCTTGTCCCCCCCCCCCCCTTCCCAGTCTGTGTGTGTTTCGTGTTTGGTCGTTATTGGTTATAATACATCACCTTCTCCTGTGTCTATCGACCTCCACCTAGCTCTGCCAATAAGCTCACCACATCCATGTTTCTCTCTGACTTTGAACAACTACTTGACTACTACTGCCTCTTACCTGGAAATCTCATCATTCTAGGTGACATCAATGTCCACTACGACAACACTCACCGTTATGACACAAGACATATCATCAACTCTCTGTCCAATCACAATATGACACAACATATTTCTGAACCAACCCATAAAAAAGGTCACATTCTTGACTGGATCATTTCTCGTGATCACCACAATTCAGCTACTGACAACTGCCTAGTTCTGTCTACCCGTCTAACTTCAGCCCTTCCATCTGACCACTCTGCAATTGTCTGTTCTCTTGACATTTCTCCTCCTTCCCGTACCACGCGCACAGTGACTCGACGCAATCTCAAATCTATTGACCTCTCCACATTTTCATCTGATGCCTCCCGCCTCCTTTCTGAAAAGTCACATAACCTTGCCGATGAATTCTATACTACTCTCCACCATCTTCTGGACACTCATGCTCCAGCCACAACTCGTCTTTTACCTGACCGCCCCCCTACCCCCTGGCTCACTCATGAGACTGCCTGTGCAAAACGTGCCCGCCGCAGATCAGAGTGCCGCTGGCGCAAATCCAAACTCACTGTACATAGGCAACTTTTCCAAGCCTCTAAAACAAAAGTATCCACCCTCATTGCATCTGCAAAAACAAACTATTTCCAAACCAAAATCCTGAATGCCTCTTCTTCAAAAGAACTCTTTACAACCATGAATAATCATCTTGGCACACGAAAAGATTTACCTCTCCCAACAAAACACACAAATGAAGAACTCCCATCTGTATTCTCCAAGTATTTCACCACCAAAATACAAACTCTTCGTGACAGGCTTGACAGGACACCCTGTCAACCATGCCCACCTGACCCTTCCTTCTCTGGCACACCTCTTACTACTTTTACCCCAGTCTCACAAGAAGAAATTCTCAACACAACCAGATCCATGTCGTTCAAAACCTGCGAACTGGATCCTCTTCCAGGTTCTCTCTACTCTGACTGTTTCCCTACTCTCCTCCCATTCATCACTGACATCATCAACACTTCTCTTCAAACTGGAACTGTCCCAGATTCTTTCAAGTCTGCTATTGTTCACCCTCTCCTCAAGAAATACAATTTAGACCCAAATGAACTGAAAAATTACCGGCTATCTCTAATCTCTCTTTCTTGTCAAAACTGCTTGAAAAAGTTGTCCTCAACCAGCTGAACTCTCACCTGACTGCCAACAATCTTCTCAATCCTTTCCAGTCAGCCTCCACCAGTGCCATAGCACTGAAACTGCCCTGCTACACATTCTCAACAATCTCCTCCTTGCAACTGATACTGGCAAAGTCTCTCTCCTCACACTCCTTGATCTGTCTGCAGCCTTTGATACCATTGATCATGGTATTCTCCTTTCTAGAC
>JAPXFY010001605.1:22500-25000 GCA_030674185.1 Monoplex corrugatus | reverse complement strand
CTGTCTGTCTGTCTGTCTTTCTCTCTCTCATTAGATCCCACTGTCCCGTCTTACAGCTACTATCTTGAGCAATACAGTGTTCTGAAGTTTGAAATTCGATCTCTCTCTCTCTCTCTCTCTCTCTCTCTCTCTCTCTCTGTCTCTCTCTCTCTCTCTCTCTGTCTCTCTGTCTCTCTCTCTCTCTGTTGCCCTTAAGTTGTTTAGAACACTAAACGTTTTCAGACTGAAGCTCGTGTATGTGTGTCCTCAACATGAAAATCGAAAAACGTACATCTCTTTTTTTATGTAATGCAATCAACATAATCAACATTAGAGATTCTGCATTTTGGTACCTGTCTTTTAAGCTTGAAAAAGTTCCTTTCATTTCTAATAAGATTAATGAATGTAATATGATTAATTACTGTATATGTTTTACTGTTTACTTGATATCTTATCGTGAATTATTGATGTTTACACACACTTCTTCTCAAGGGACACTGGCCTTTTATGAACCCGCCTCTCTCTCTCTTTCTCTCTCTCATAACTCGCCTCTCTCTCTCTCTCTCTCTCTCTCCCTGTTTCTCCTTTCTGTCTCTGTGTCTCTGTCTGTCTCTCTTTTCCATTCTCTTTTGTTAATATGATTATGTTATATGTCTAGAGCAGTAAGAACTAGCTGTAAGACGTGACAGTGGGATCTAATGCTACTATCTTTGAGCAATACAGTGTTCTGAAGTTTGAAATTCGCTCTCTCTCTCTCTCTCTCTCTCTGTCTCTCTGTCTCTCTCTCTCTCTGTCTCTCTCTCTCTGTGTTTCTTCTTCTCTTTTTCTCTGTCTTTCTGTCTGTGTCTTTCTCTTTTTCTTTCTTTCTTTTCTTTAATATGTTTGTGTTGTATGTGTAGAGTACAAGACTGGCTGTAAGACATGTCCAGAGGGACCTAATGCTACTTTCTTTGAGTAATAAAGTGTTTTGAAGTTTGAAGTTTTTTCTCTCCCAATCTCTCTGTATCTCTGTCTCTGTCACTCTCTTTCTCTTCTCTCTCTCTCTCTTTCTCTCTTTCTCTCTCTCTCTCTTTCTCTCTCTCATAACCCGCCTCTTTCTCTCTCTCTCTCTCTCTCATAACCCGCCTCTCTCTCTCTCTCTCTCTCTCTTTCTCTCTCTCATAACCCGCCTCTTTCTCTCTCTCTCTCTCTCTCTCTCTCTCTCTTTCTCTCTCTCATAACCCACCTCTTTCTCTCTCTCTCTCTTCTTCTCTCCTCTCATAACCACCTCTTTCTCTCTCTCTCTTTCTCTCTCTCATAATCCGCCTCTTTCTCTCTCTCTCTTTCTCTCTCTCATAATCCGCCTCTTTCTCTCTCTCTTTCTCTCTCTTCCTTTCTCTTCTCTTCTCTCTCTCTTTCTCTCTCTCATAATCCGCCTCTTTCTCTCTCTCTTTCTCTCTCTCATAATCCGCCTCTTTCTCTCTCTCTTTCTCTCTCTCTTTCTCTCTCTCTCTTTCTCTCTCTCTTTCTCTCTCTCTCATAATCCGCCTCTTTCTCTCTCTCTTTCTCTCTCTCTTTCTCTCTCTCATAATCCGCCTCTTTCTCTCTCTCTTTCTCTCTCTCTTTCTCTCTCTCATAACCCGCCTCTTTCTCTCTCTCTCTTTCTCTCTCTCTCATAAAGTGTTTTGAAGTTTGAAGTTTTTCTCTCCCAATCTCTCTGTATCTCTGTCACTCTCTCTCTCTCTCTCTCTCTCTCTCTCTTTCTCTCTCTCTCTCTCTCTCTCTCTCTCTCTTTATTCATGTTAACAAGAAAATATAAGGCATGTTTATGTCCCTTGTAAACAGAATATTGTGGGGCAGTCATGTGAAGATCCTATCATTACCACTAGATGTAAGGTTTGGATGGTCGAGCCCTGAGTATCATAATACAGTTCTGATGGGCGCGAGCGCGTGTGTATGTGTGTGTGTGTGTGTGTAGGTGTGTGTGGTGTGAAAAAGAATTTGGTTTGCCTAAACCTGGGCACATTATAGGCCTGAATGTGGGAACTCTGTTCTGATATTTTGTTTGCACCATGTAATACTGATAGAATGGATGTTTATTCATTATACATAATCTGAACATGTTCGACTGTTTAAGGAATGGATGCTCGATGTTTCGTTGATTACACTTGCAGAATTTACACACACACACACACAAAAGTGGATTATATGTCGCACTACTGGAAAATTATTATCCCCCTTGTCAAAAGACCTTTTCGGGTAATGACAATAAATAGTTTCAGTGTTCAATGCTCTCTCTCTCTCTCTCTCTCTCTCTCTCTCTCTATATATATATATATATATATATATATATCTCCCTCTCTCTTTGTCTTTCTCTTTCTCTCCCCTCCCTGTCTCTCTGTTTCTCACTCCTACACTCTCTCTCTCTCTTTCTCTCTCTGTCTCTCCCCCTCATTTACTCGCTATCTTTCTCTCTTGCTCTCTTTCTCTCCCTCCCTCCCTCTCTCTGTCTCTCACTGTTTCTCTGTCTCGTGTGTTTAGC
>JAPXFY010001604.1:32500-34491 GCA_030674185.1 Monoplex corrugatus | reverse complement strand
TTTGCCCTGCCAATTTTTGTTTTCCCCCAAATTTTTCCTGTATGTCCAACGTAAAGGGTCGCCTAAAGCCCCAACCCCGCAATCATAGGGAAGGCCTTTTGGCTTGGCCATGAGCTGAGGACAGGGTAACCCCTACAGAAAAACCTGGAGGGCTTAAGTCGGAGGTACCAGAAATGCAGGACTTTGTAACGAACCATATTACTATGCACTATAATGAAATTAATATTGCCCTACATGGTCACACGTCAGACAGAATGGCGATCGTCCGTTCAACCCGAGATTCCTTCAAGGAAGAACAGACTGAGTTCTACGCCTCAAAAGGATCCATCTTTAGCTACTAGAGATCCCTTTCGTCTGTCTTGTTACACCAGGGAACGTGTGAGGAATGCGTACTGGCTATGACTGTTTTTTCTGACCATCAAGCTCCACGGCGGCCGGTAGAAATTAAAAAAAAAGAGAGCAGAGAGAGAAAGGAGACAGAGAGACAGAGAGAGAGAAAGAGAGACAAAGAGAGAAAGAGAGACAGACAAAGAGAGAAAGACACAGAGAGACAGACAGACAGAGAGAAAGAAAGACAGACAGACAGAGAGAAAGAAAGACAGACAGAGAGAGAGAAAGAAAGACAGACAGACAGAGAGAGAGAGAGAGAGATTGATTGATTTTGATTGATTGATTTGATTCAGTTTTACGTCAGCACCCACCTTAGGTGATATGGCCGACGGGGATAACCATCCCAGGAAAATGGGGGCAATGGGGGACTTATCTAATCCTATATTGACACCACCAGAACAACAATGATGATAAGATGGGACAGTGAGAAGGCCAGATTTAATGTAGCGCACCCCAGGATTCGAACCCACAACCATTAGCATGTGAATCCGACGCTCAAACCAACTGAGCTACAGAGGCCCGCGAGAGAGAGAGAGAGAGAGAGAGAGAGAGAGAGAGAGAGAGAGAGAGAGAGAGAGAGAGAGAGACAATGACAATGACAATGACAATGATGCTTTATTTTTCAACGGTAAAAGCTATTGGCTAGAAGCCATTTTTCAAACTTGCCGTTGCTATTCTATACACATGACATTTGTTTACAGTAACAAATACAGCTTAAGGAAAATACATGTTGAATACTAAAATTAAGATACAATGAAATCAAGAAACGTACAGTCACCACTTAGAGATAGGTAGATAGATAGATAGATAGATAGATAGATAGATAGATAGATAGATAGAGAGAGAGAGGTAGATAGTATAGACAGATAGATAGACAGATGAGCAGGTAGATAATGATAAGTAAATAAAGAAAGAAAGATAATGTTGATAGTGATATTAATAAAAATAAGACGAAGAAGAGGAAGAAGAAGAAGGAAGAGGAGGAGGAGGAGAGGAAAACACAGTAAACAAAATAGTAATAAGATAAAACAAAATAAAATGAAATAGAGGGAGAAGAAACATTACATGTGACAAATTTATAGAAGATAAATCAAGCGTCAAATAGACTAATGTTCTTACAATTAAATCAAAGAAGATGAAATCAATTTTCTGATTACACACAAAAAATATTAACACTGTTACAAACAACAATTACCACTACTACCACTACTACTACTACTACTACTGCTACTAAACCCAAAGATAATAAATGGAGGTAGAAAAAAGAGCAGTTCAGAAGGATGATTAGAGGGGAAAAAAAAAAAAAAAAAAAAAAAAAAAAAAAAAAAAAAAGGGGGGGGGGGGGGGGGGGGGGGGTAGCAAACGTTGGGTCGATTGAAGGCATAAACACATAAAATTCTACAGGAGACAGAAAATCAACAGATGATATGAAGTCAAATAGACAAATGTATAGATAGATAAATAAAGTAAATGTTACTTTCGACAATAGGAAATTACAGTAATGATAAACGCATATGTAGGCTATAATAGAAATATCATACATGTGTAAACAAATCAATAATTCATGTAATAAGACATAAATAAATCAAGAATAGTAACCA
>JAPXFY010001604.1:22500-25000 GCA_030674185.1 Monoplex corrugatus | reverse complement strand
ACTCTCTCTTTGATTCATCTTCCTCAAGTCTCAATGTGCGGTTTCTCTTTCATTCGCGTTATTTGTATTTATATTTATTTCTTCCTAGTCACAATGTATTTATCATGTGGAATTATGATTATAATGATGTACAATCATAGTGCGCATAATAGTGCTTTAGACGATTAGAATTTTACAATACAAAAATAATGAAATATGCATGTAACACACATTCACTGTTCTAACCCATCAAAACCATGCACACACTCTCAGTAACAGTCATACGCCACATACTAAAAGAACACTCTAAAACAGGATGGGATAGGGTCAGTTCAACAAAGTTAATTTAAACAGAAGAAAATTTAAGTTGTTGTTTAAAGAGGAAATGTGAGATATATTTCTCAGATCAAAGGGCAGATCATTCTACAGAAAAGGTCCAAAATGGGCAAAAGATTGGGACGCATGAGTCATGTGTTTGTATGGAGGAATGTTGAATAACTGAATATCAGAAGCAGAGCGAAGAGTATAGAAAGGAGACTAGGCATGCAGCAATTCAGAGATTATAAGCAGGGACAGCACCAGAGACAACGTTGTAGTACATACAAGCAGCCCTGTATCTAATACGCTGTGGAACAGGAAGCCAGTGGAGCGTACAAAGCTGGAATGTTGAAGTCTCACAGCGAGAAGCTTTAGGGACGAGTCTTGCAGCATAATTTTTGAACTTTCTGTAGAGACTGACTAACGGACAAGGGAGCACCGATTAGAAGACTGTTACATAAATCTAGACGAGATACTGCACACGAGGTCACGAGAGTTTGGGCTGCAGAATCAGAGAGAAGAATAGAACTGATATGTTTAAGTTCCAGACAAATCACTTGACATACGTTAGTTATATCCTGTCGCATGCAAAGTTTTAAGTCGAACGTGAATCCCGTATTTCGTACAGCATACGAGCAGCTCTTCTCGGAGAAATGCGTCACGGCAGTACAGCGCTACCCAGTCTATGTCTTTGGGATTAATAAAACAATATTAGAGATTGATAATTTAAAGTCTGATTTAGATCGTGGAAACCATTTCCCTTCCACGTGCAGATCTGTACAAGCACTGGGCTTGCCAAATATTCAAGAGTATTCCAGGTTATCAAGATACTGGTAGATTTGCACATATGGAGCTGTCCAAGTGCGTCGATTCTCTTCTGAGCAAATTTCAGTATCTAGTTCCGAAGAAAAATTGAATGAAATTTTATGTTCCAACGGTATATGTCAAAATGTATATCTGCCTTTGCTTATTTCTTATATTAAAACGACAGAAAACGGGACACTGAGAGAGAGAGAGAGAGAGAGAGAGAGAGAGAGAGAGAGAGAGAGAGAGAGAGAGAGAGAGAGAGAGGCAGACAGGCAGACAGACAGACAGACAGAAAGACAGACAGACAGACAGACAGACACACTCAGAGAGACACACAGAGCTTGTTTTGTGTATCAATGGACAAATTTTCACCACCCAAATCAGATTTGTCGGCTACTCAATAGACTAGTGAAACTTCGATCAAGATTCCCTTCAAATAAGATCGAAGACCTGAAAGTTTGAGGGAAAAAAAACCAACCTTAACCTGATCCTGTTTTAAAACCACAGTGACATTGAGCCGTTCTTGTCAACAGCCTTCTACGTGTGTTTTTTTAAATCTCCTGTTACAGAAAAGGGACATCATTTCATACCGAACTAGGTGGTGATGGTGGGTGTGTGTGTGTGTGTGTGTGTGTGTGTGTGTGTGTGTGTGTGTGTGTGTGTGTGTGTGTGTGTGTGTGTGTGTGTGTGTGTGTGGCGTGCGTGCGTGCGTGCGTTCGTTCGTTGCTTGATTTAACGTCTTTTCCCTAAAAGTGATATTAGACGTAAAGTGCGTGCGTGCGTGCGTGCGTGCGTGTGTGTGTGTGTGTGTGTGTGTGTGTGTGTGTGTGCGTGCGTGCGTGTGTGTGTGTGTGTGTGTGTGTGTGTATGTGCGTGTGTGTGTTTGTGTGTGTTATGTGTGTATTTTTGACAAAAAATGTACGAACAAAATTTTCTTCCCTCTTTATGGGTAGATCTTTACCAAGATTTGATCGAAACTGTAGAATGTCAAAAGACAGTGAAACCGTAAGTGTGGAAGTTAAACCTATAAGGTCAAAGTCACACAGAAAAAAAGAAAAGGTGCCTACAATCAAAACTTTTCGAGGAAGACAAGCAAACAGCACTTTCTGAGGAACTTCTCACAATATTCAGTCTGCGTTTACTGTTGTGACAGGTTATCATTATTGCCTTCGATGCACATCAAGTTTTAGTTTAACCAAAGCTTCGGCAGAGTCACAGCTTCTCTGAGACCTACACATACACACACATACATGCATACATTTATATATCTATATCTATATCTGCATCTATATCTGTCTATCTATCTATCTATCTCTATCTATCTATCTGTCTATCTATCTATCTGTCTGTCTGTCTATATATATAGGTATATATATTTTATAGGTATACACACATG
>JAPXFY010001604.1:10000-17500 GCA_030674185.1 Monoplex corrugatus | reverse complement strand
TCTTCTCTTTAGTTTCACAGTATTGCGAATAATTTGCTTTTAACTGACCACAATCGTGCATGAAGAGCAGATGATAACAGACAAAATGTTTATTCATTTTCAGCGCCTGTATCCCACGGGACAACGGCGTGTCCACCGGTGATGTCATCAGAATGCCAAGGTCCATATGTGAACCTGCCTCCGTGGCGTAGTGGTTAACTCAACGGACAACCGACTGGAAGGTTGTAGGCTCGATTCCCCATCAGTCCTGTCAAAATCATTACGAGATTTTTCAGCCCCAACCGGCTCTGACCCAGAGTTGGGCGTGCTACGGCTCATTGGAAAGGCTGGGACCACACAGTCCAGTCTCATCCAATTCAACGATTCAAAATCTCTTCACTAACACTGCAGTTATCTGTTTCTCTCGAGCCTAGTCAACACCAGGATTGCTTATGATAGTAAGCGTATAGTGTAGCCCTGTCACGCAATCTCATCCCAGATGGACCTCCATAGCATCACGATTATCATCATCCTCCTCCTCATCATCATAGCATAGTAATGAGAAAAGTGTCTCAGCTTCTGTAGCTATTAAGGTGGTATAGAAAATGTGATACTCCCTCCCCTTCCCCCCCAAAAAAAACCCCAAATATGATTAAGACATTTTCACAAAGAGAGACATAAGTCAGTTTCGGGTGATATCAAGCTATTGGTATCATTGGAACTATCAATCGAGTCTCTAAGATAAAATCTGTAAGAGTTGTGGCTAATTGAAAAGCCACATGTGCGTGGTTCTTGTTTTGAAAAAAAAAACGGAGGAGAAATTTTAAGAACGGTCACTAAAAGATTTGCCTTAACAGCCACTTTGAAAAAAAAGCGTATGTAGATTTTTTAAGTACTGTCAGTAGCGCTCAGAAGTTGACATCACAAACTTCAAAACGAAGTATGGAATGTCGATCAGTAACGGTTGAGATGTGGTGGTGGTGGTGTGAAAACTGCAGATTTCTAGTAATTTCAACGAACCATTGCAAAGGGGATATAACCATAATTACTTAATGCATTTTAGTGTGAATTTCACTGTAAAACTTAATGCATACCTAAAGAAAAGCCCAAAGAATATGTCACAACTAAGATCTCAATTTCATCAGATAGACACACCACGTTTCAGAGGTAGTATCTGAATTTGCATTATGTGTGATTACAGTCCCTGTTTGTAAGAAGGAGTTGCAGATTTCCTCACAGATGATCCTCTTCCATACACAATGACAGGTCCACAATTCCTTAGACTCATCATCTCGCACAGTTCTCCAAAAATCAATCACCTCCATTATGTGCTGAATTCCGACTGACTATTAACAAGAGCACGTGCAATGGTTGGGGGCAATCTGCACGTCAGCACGTTCAACACAAAGAAGTGAATGACACGAATGGTGCTGCGTCTCGATTGAACTGTACCAATGAGAACTTAGTACCGACGGGTGGGATAATCGTGTGGTGGTTAGGACACTGGTCTTTCAACTGGACGCTCTGAGTTCGAGTCTGTTCGGTTAGTGCCTAGCTGGTAATGGGTCGAGATATTGCTTATCATCCAGGTCTACATATGTGTAAACATGCTAAGTGTCTGAACTCCCTTTGTATATGTACGATGCAAATCATCAGATCCGTGCATTAAAGATCCCGTAAAGCATATCAGTGTGTCGGTGGTTTACAGAAAGAGGAAAATGCCCAGCATGCACACCGCTGAAAACGAAAGGCAATTGTATACTGTGTCCAACGATACCAGTAACTTGATATTATCCATGGAAGACATGTTTCCTTTTGTGAGAATGGGTGGCACATTTGAAAGAACGTGGAATGGCGCGAAAGAATGCAAAAAAGAGCATTTAAAAGGTCACTTGTATTTTTGTGTGCATGTAAAAGTGCAATCAACAAACGAACAAAACAAACAAAACAAAACAAAACAAAAATCAACCAACCAAACAAACAAGCAAAAGAAAAAAGCCTAACCAAAACAAAAAACCCACCGTCCGACCAATCGACCAGCCGATCGACCAGGCAAGGAAGCAAACAAGCAAGCAAGCAAGCAAGCAAGCAAGCAAGCAAGCAAGCAAGCAAGCAAGAAAACAAACTAGACCTACCAAACAAACTAACAACCAGCCAACCAAGCAAGCAACCAACCAACCAACCAAACAAACAAACAAACAAAAACAAAAATCCACCTTACTGATGATGAAGCAAACTGACACAACGAGAGGAATAAATTTTTGCAAAAGACAGGTCTGATTGAGAGCGGGATTGAATGAGAATGTCGCCACAACCCAGCCAGAAACATGGACGACTGGAAAATAGGAATTGATAGGCAACGTGAATGAGAATGGAGAAGACTGCAGGGCAGCCAAGAGAGAGCTGCAGGGGACTGCATGTTAACCCCTCTCGTTCCACACTCTGTCTACTAGCTTCCTGAAGAAAGGGCGAGGAAGTATGAAGGGTCAGTGAGGCTTCCTAACGGCAATAGGGATCAAAGAACAGACCCATCAATTACGAGGGATGACACTATCAATTACGGTCATCAACGAAATTTATCGCTGAAAATCTGTTTCTGAAAGGCATCTGTATTCATTGCTAACAAAAACTTAAAGCTGGTTGATTTTTAATGCTTGATTTTCTGGTTCTGTTCACAATCATTACTGTCATTACTTGTGAGCTATGAAAATATAACAAAAAACGATCAAGCCATGATAAAAATCCAGTGTTGCTCATGAAAGAATCATAACAAATTATAAACAAGAAATATTCTCGGCAGCTTTGTTTAGTTGTCTGACTATTTTTTGTTTGCTTCTTTGTTTGTTTGTGCTTTCATTCTTGCAACAGAATAATGAAAATAATTTCCAAAGGAATTAGAAATTTCTTGTCATTTTTTTCTATAGTTACATGATTGTAGAATCAAAGCAGAAAATATGATTGTAAGCATGAGAACTTTTGATTTTTTTTTGGAATAGTAAGATGGCAAAATTACATACCCACGTGCCATATGCAGAAGATTACAATAAAATATTTTTGTGAGAGAATCCTCCCATAATACCTCTACTCCAACCTCTTGTGCAGTTTAGAATTTTGGTTGGCTACTAACAGGAGAAAAATGACAGAATGGTTCTGACATTTGCCTGCCAATAACTGAACTTGAGGTTCCGGGTTTAATTTCCCTTGAGGCTTTGACTTCCTCCTCGGTTTGATCGGAAAGTCGAACTGAACGTCTAGTCCATCAGAAGGGGACAACAAACAAACAAACAAACTAACAAACAAAAACCACCACCACCAACAACAACAAAATGAGTCGGACCCGTGTGCCTTCTGGCTTGCACACGTTTAAGATCCCACGGCAGTTGAAAATCTTAAAGAACAAGGTTTTCGCCCTGCTGCCCTGGTATAAAACATTGAGGAGATAGGTTGATTTCCTAAGTCCCTCCCCTTGAAGGCCAATTTGTCTTCTTCCCGTTCTAAAGTCTTGGTAAAAAAATAAAGTGGGTGGCGCTGCACTGCGGCGACGCGCTCTCAAAAAGGGAAGGGCAGCCCGAGTTTCATATAGTAAATCCACTGTGACAAAAGAAATAGCAAGTGCAATGGAGAGGGCAATTGGCGAGGGCGATCTTCCAACCACTACGCTCTAGACAAAGCAATGAAGCATGTGAGAGGTACAGCAGATTGTGTGTGTGTGTGTGTGTGTGTGTGTGTGTGTGTGTGTGTGTATGTGTGTGTGTGTGTGTGTGTGTGTGTGTGTGTGTGTGTGTATGTGTGTGTGTGTGTGTGTATGTGTGTTGTGTGTGTGTGTGTGTGTGTGTGTGTGTGTGTGTGTGTGTGTGTGTGTGTGTGTTTCTGTGTGTGTGTGTGTGTTTCATCGCACTCAGGGAGGTTACCTTTGTGTTCATCCCTTTTTTTTTTTTCGTCCCATTTTCTACGGCACCTTAATGGCCATAGAAGCTGGCACAGTTCTTTTTTACAATGCGATGATGATGATGTCGATGAGGATGATACTCATGATGCTATGGAATTCCATCTAGGATTGAGACTGCGCGACAGGGCTGTACTCTACGCTTACTATCATAATATATCCTGGCGTCAACCAGCCTCGAGAGATACAGATACCTGCGGTGCTGGTCAGAAGATTTGAGCAACACCCTCAATGACGCATCCATGAAGTTGATGAGACTCGTCTGTGTGGTCCAAGTCTTGCCAATGAACCCAAAGCACACCAAATCTGGGTAGGAGCTGGTTAGAGCCGAAAAATCCCATAATGATTTTTGAAGGGATTGATGGGGTTTCGAACCCACAACCTTCCAGTCTGTAGTACGTTGCGTTAACCACTACACCACAGTATATACAGCGACTTGATCAAAGTATAGTGGTGAAAACGGTGGTGCTGATGATATAAACGGCCACAAAGAGTGGAGTAGTTTTACGACAAGCAGACTCTGTTCAGAACAGGAATGAAATGAAAATGTTCAGATAAATCAGCCAGAAATATAGACGACTGGAAAGTAGCAATTGATAGGCAGTGTGAATGAGGACGGGGGAAGTCTGAAGGGCAGCACAGAGAGTGGTGCAGGAGACTGTGTGTTGCAATGTTAACTCTTTCATTTGCTCACTCTACCCACTACAGAAATGGTGAGGGTGTGAAAGGGTTAATGAAGATTCTTACGTGGCCTTGTGGTTCAAATCACAGACTCATTAGTCTTAAGGGATGATACTATCAATTAAAGCCACTAACAAAAGGTTTATTACTGAAAATCTGTTTTTGAAATACATCTGTGTCCATTTCAAACACACACACACACACACACACACACACACACACACACACACACACACACATACACACACTCACACACACACACACAAACACACACACAAACACACACACAAACACACACACAAACACACACACATACAAACACACACACACACAACACACACACACACACACAAACACACACACACATACACAAACACACACACATAACACACACTCACACAAACACACACATACATACAAACACACACAAACACACACACAAACACACACACACACACACACACACACACACACACACACACACACACACAACACACACACAATGTATATACCGCGAAACAAGAAACAGCGAAACAAAGATAACAGCAAAACCAAACCAAACAAAGAAAACAAATACAGCAACAACAACAAAAGAACACAACACATACACACACGCACAAAAGAAAAGAAAACAAAACAAAACAAGACAAAATCAAAGACAAACACACACACATACAAATATCGTCTCAGCTATTCTTCAGTGCTTATGTTTCAGAACACAACGCTGCGCCAGCCTGCACGTGATACCTTCAAGGTACAACAGTCCATATTTTCCGAAAAGATTGTCCTCTTCCATATGCAAGGACAGGTCAATAATATTTCCACCCCAGCCTCTCAAGCAGTCCTCCAAAAGCCCGTCACGTCTACGTGTGCCATATTCTGGTTGGTTATGAACAATGGCACGTACAAGGACGGAAAGCGATCAGACAGGGAATACATTCAACACAAAACAGTGAAGGGTGCGAATGGTACAGTGCCTTGATTCAATTGTAAGCGTGAGAGAACGGTTAGCGTTGATAATGTCAATGGTTGGATTGTAAGCATTGATGATGTCAATGGTTGGATTGTAAGCATTGATGATGTCAATGGTTGGATTGTAAGCATTGATAATGTCAATGGTTGGATTGTAAGCATTGATGATGTCAATGGTTGGATTGTAAGCATTGATGATGTCAATGGTTGGATTGTAAGCATTGATGATGTCAATGGTTGGATTGTAAGCATTGATGATGTCAATGGTTGGATTGTAAGCATTGATGAT
This sequence comes from Monoplex corrugatus, assembly GCA_030674185.1. Classification (NCBI taxonomy): domain Eukaryota; kingdom Metazoa; phylum Mollusca; class Gastropoda; order Littorinimorpha; family Ranellidae; genus Monoplex; species Monoplex corrugatus. The sequence goes on along the minus strand of JAPXFY010001604.1, from coordinate 11,633 downwards.
GTCAATGGTTGGATTGTAAGCATTGATGATGTCAATGGTTGGATTGTAAGCATTGATGATGTCAATGGTTTGGATTGTAAGCATTGATGATGTCAATGGTTGGATTGTAAGCATTGATGATGTACAATGTTGGATTGTAAGCATTGATATGTAATGATGGATTGTAAGCATTGATATGTAATGGTTGGATTGTAAGCATTGATAATGTAAATTGTTGGATGTAACATGTAAGAAGATTGATGTAAGCAATGGATGTATTGGATTTAAGCATTGATGATGTAATGGTTGGATTGTAAGCATTGATGATGTCAATGGTTGGATTGTAAGCATTTGATATCAATGTATGGTTGGCATTAATGTAAATGTTGATAAGCATGTTATGCGTGGATGATGTAAATGGTTGGAATTGTAGAAGTGACAACATTAGCGTGGATGATGATACAAGTGATTACAAGCAGTGAACATTAGCGTGGATGATGTATAAGATTAAACATCGTAGAATAGCGATGGATGATGTAAAAGATTAGACGTAGCGTGGATAATGTAAAAGATTAAGATGTAGCGTGGATAATGTAAAAGATTAAGATGTAGCGTGGATGATAGTAAAAGATTAAGATGTAGCGTGGATGATGTAAAAGATTAAGATGTAGCGTGGATGAATGTAAAAGATTAAGATGTAGCGTGGATAATGTAAAAGATTAAGATGTAGCGTGGATAATGTAAAAGATTAAGATGTAGCGTGGATAATGTAAAAGATTAAGATGTAGCGTGGATAATGTAAAAGATTAAGAGTAGCGTGGATAATGTAAAAGATTAAGATGTAGCGTGGATAATGTAAAAGATTAAGATGTAGCGTGGATAATGTAAAAGATTAAGAGTAGCGTTGGATAGGAATGTAAAAGATTAAGATGTAGCGTGGATAATGTAAAAAAATTAAGATGTAGCGTGGATAATGTAAAAGATTAAGATGTAGCGTGGATAATGTAAAAGATTAAGACGTAGCGTGGATAATGTAAAAGATTCAGATGTAGCGTGGATAATGTAAAAGATTAAGATGTAGCGTGGATAATGTAAAAGATTCAGACGTAGCGTGGATAATGTAAAAGATTAAGATGTAGCGTGAATGATGTAAAAGATTAAGATGTAGCGTGAATGATATAAAAGATTAAGATGTAGCGTGGATAATGTAAAAGATTAAGATGTAGCGTGGATAATGTAAAAGATTCAGACGTAGCGTGGATGATGTAAAAGATTAAGACGTAGCGTGGATGATGTAAAAGATTCAGACGTAGCGTGGATAATGTAAAAGATTCACACGTAGCGTGGATAATGTAAAAGATTCAGATGTAGCGTGGATAATGTAAAAGATTTTAGATGTAGCGTGGATGATGTAAAAGATTCAGATGTAGCGTGGATGATGTAAAAGATTAAGACGTAGCGTGGATGATATAAAAAAAATTAAGATGTAGCGTGGATAATGTAAAAGATTCAGACGTAGCGTGGATAATGTAAAAGATTCAGATGTAGCGTGGATGATGTAAAAGATTAAGATGTAGCGTGGATGATGTAAAAGATTAAGATGTAGCGTGGATAATGTAAAAGATTCAGATGTAGCGTGGATAATGTAAAAGAT
>JAPXFY010001604.1:0-5000 GCA_030674185.1 Monoplex corrugatus | reverse complement strand
AATGCTACTGTCCTTACTATATTAACAATGTAAACATACGCGCGTTCGTAAACATATACGCACGCACTCACACATGCATGCACACAAAAATTCTCTCTCTCTCTCTCTCTCTCTCTCTCTCTCACACACACACACACACACACACTCTCTCTCTCTCATATATGCATACACATTTGCAAATAAGCGTTCTCTCACTTTCAGTCTCTTTCTCTGTCTGTCTGTCTGTCTGTCTGTCTGTACTAGCTGTCTGTCTGTCTGTCTGTCTGTCTGTCTGTCTCACACACACACACACACACTGGTGTTCGTCTGTCGTCGTCGACAATGACCACGGCTTCATGAAGTTGCTCTGAGTCAGTGTGCCCGGAGGTGACTGACCAATCCGATCCGGGCACAGAAGCAACGTCCACAGGTTGGACATCCGCGGTCGGCCACCGTGGTTGAAGGGCCCGCAGCCCTAGCCTTCCGTACACACACACACACACACACACACACACACACACACACACACACACACACACACACACACACACACACACACACACACACACACACACATTCTGAGTCCTGTTCAGTTCTATTCCGCTCCCATATACCCTCCCACTTTCCTACCCACACACCCACCCCGTTCCCACAAAATTGAACCCTTCTAGATTAAACACACAAATTGTGTATTAGCAAACAACAGAGTGTCTCCAAGCTGTTCACCCCCCCGTATTTACGATCTCTTGTCTCGAGCGTGTAAATTATTACAAATCCTTTGATCTGGAAGGTGTCGAAGGATAAACAACAATCTTCATGACCAGCCTGAGAGAACGGGGATCCCCTCCAGGATTTTAGTCCCCCTGCGCCAAAATGGTCATAAACTTGCCAAGGCACTTCACCGTGTGCAAACACACTTTCTTGTTTCACAGGGTGAGGGGAAGAGATTGAGTTGACTGAGAAAACAAGAGGTAGACTATGAGCACGTTTCACGGGTACGATAGGCAAGTGGTTAGGACCTTGAACCTCCAGTCGGAAGGCCCCAGTTCGAATACAAGAGATAGATTATGAGCACATTTCATGGGTACAACAGACAAGTGGTTAGGACCCTGAACCTCCAGTCGGAAGGCCCCAGTTCGAAAACACTTTGAGCACATTTCATGGGTACGACAGGCAAGTGGTTAGGACTTTGAACCTCCAGTCGGAAGGCCCCAGTTCGAAAACACTTTGAGCACATTTCATGGGTACGACAGGCAAGTGGTTAGGACACTGAACTTCCGGTCGAAAGGCCTGAGTTCGATTATGCCTGGGTAGCACCTGGTCAATAAAAAATTGAGTTTTTTTGCATCCATCTCCCACATCTACTGGCGACTTAAAACTTACCTGGATATACGCATGCAGAATATCATGTTTGCACGTTAAAACCTTGTAAGCCATGTCAGTGTCTAGTTGGTAATGGAAACACGAACATACCCAGCATGCACACGCTACGAAGATAGAGTAAGTGTATGCAGGCTAAGCATCAACGTATTGCCTGCACAGAGTGCGCCAAACAACGTGCATACATGCATTAAAACAAAGGGCAAGCTAAAAACATCTTGCTTTTGCAGCTCAAAACATCCAACCAAACAAACAAGCCAAAAAATTTTTTTTTTTAAAAAGCAGACAAACATCACCTACCCACCCAAACAAAAAATACAAACAAACAAACAAAAAAAACTAAAAATCGAAACTGTTCATTTCTAACAGGTCTAGAGTGTGGTATAATGTCTCTGATACGCTGAACACCGGCATCGTACGAACACCACCACTACCACCACTACCACCACATCCATCATCAATTATGGTGTTTGTTGGTACATGGGTTTTGGCTTTTAACTGGTTTGCTAGTTTGTTTGCATGTTTTGTATGATACCTTTAACGTCCATTTCTTCCTTCTAACACTTGATTTTTCTCTAAAAGATTAGGAAAAACTATTCCACTAACTGTTAGGATTTGTCCTATTCAGAAGATCCGGTGCTAAACAAAAATGCAGATATTTGTTAGCACTTAAAGCTTCTGGTCAACCTGACACAGTTAAACGAATTTTTAAAAAAAAGAGTAAATAGACAAGGGAATTAATTAACTGAACAAAAGGCTTAGACAAAATTAGGAATAAATAAACAGTTTAATTAATTAACTAAAAGAGAAGAGCTTGAAGCAATTCAAGGGAAGTAAACAATGTTTTGACAGGGTTTGATTCTGTAGCCAGTATTGTATTACAAGTAATGAATGGAACAGTTGATGATCATGTTATATTTTTTCCATGTTTGTTTTTATTTTGTAGTGTTTTTAAAAATGTAGCTAAACAACTGAAAGAAAAAGAGGAGAAAGAGAGACAGACAGACAGACAGATAGAGAGAGAGACATAGACAGAGAGACAGAGACAGACAGCCAGGCAAAGAAAGACAGAGATAAGGGGGAGAGAGAGACACAGAGAGAGAGAGAGAGACAGACAGACAGAGAGAGAAAGAGAAAGAGAGAGAGAGACAGAGAGAGGGAGAGAGAGAGAATGATCACCAACCGACCAAATAACCAACCAACCAACCAACCAATCAACCAACCAACCAGCCAACCAACCAGCCAACCAACCAACCAACCATACTCAAATAAATACAAAGACAGAACATAACTTTCAGAATTAATATCTCAAACGTTGGGCCCCCGACACCTGAAATCACCTTCACAGATAACCCGGACGCTACACTTCTTGTAGACATCTACGCTTGAACGCACGCTTCATCTAAAATGATTTCAGACCTGCCCCCACAAAAACGTTCAAAACAGTCTGCTCCCGTATCAAAACCATCAGACGATTGCACCAAGGTGATCACTTGTCTGAGAACACCTTCACGATAATCTCTGCTGCCATGCATGACGACGTCAGGAACCCAGCAGACGTGTTTCACTTTCTGCGATTGATTGCGATGTGGAATCACCAGATTAACCCTTTGACTCCTGCACTCTACCCATCAACTGCAAAAACTTGACCCTTTGACTCCCTGCAGGAAGCTGGTGGATAGGGTGAGGGAGACAAAGAGTTAAGTTTTTTTTTGCTTTGTTAGAATGGCTGACATGCGGAATGTTGGTAGACAGGGAGCAGAAGTCAAAGGGTTAACGTTTGCACGCAAAAGGTTTTGAAGCCCACAAATATTGCTTACCCGTTTTTTTCATCCGTACAGACTTGGAATTTCAGCGCTTCAAGTTTTGTAATGAGATCAACGCTTTTAACCCTTTGACTCCTGTACCCCATCCAACAAATCCAAAAACTTAACCCTTTGACCCCCTCATCCTATCAGTCAACTTCCTGCAGGAAGCTAGTGGATAGTGTGAGGGAGTCAAAGAGCTAAGTTTCTGCTTTGCTAGCATGGTTGATAATGCAGGTTGCTGGTAGACATGGGTGCGGGAGTCAAAGGGTTAAAAGTGGTTTGGTTTATCAAAAGCCAGACACGCGATGGAATAAAGTGCGTGGATAGATAGCCTAGCCGTGTGGCTTTGGACGCCTACAGCGTTTGGAGGTCTTGAATGAATTTGATTTCTGGAATGTCGTTATTTCACCCTGACCGTTGTTGATGGTGCTCTAGTCTTTCAGACAATTGAACATAAAGAATACGTTACGATAATTTTGGATCTTCTCCCATCACCAGTGGCAACAGTGGCGTCAGAGCATATGGAATTTATTCCGTGCGCGGACATGTTCTCTTGAGGAAATCAAACTAAAACTTTCGGACGATACAGAGAAGCGAAAACCTGCACATATCACTGAACTACACACACACACACACACACACACACACACACACACACACACACACACACACACACACACACACACACACATATATATATATATATATATATATATATATATATATATATATATAATTTATGTGTGTGTGTATACAAAATATATACATATAATATATATACATATATATATATATATATACATACATACACACACATACACACACACATATATATAAATATATATATATATATATATATATATATATATATATATACATATATATTATATATACGCTCTATGACATATATATATTGTGGTGGTGGACTGGCGCTACGCTGGTGGGGCGACATTTCTGCCCTGTTCGTGAAGCTAAGTAGGTGTCTTCTAACGCTGGTGTATGGTAGTGGGGAGAGCAAAGAGTGGACGGGGCGTGTATTACTACTGATCCACTGCTTCTGCACCTGTCCTATGTGCTGTGCTATGTGTATGAATGGATATGTACCCGCACGTGTTTTCGTGTTGGGAAGGAATGGTTGAGGTGGCTATTTGTGGAGGGTGGAAGGATAGAAGGATAGGATGAAGCTTACTCATTCACACACTCTCCCTCACAGTACTCACCCAGGGCATATCATCACAGTCATGTTTGTCAATGTCTGGTCTGACGTTCTTGTCGGTAATTCGTAACACTTTTTTTTTTCAAAACACCGTATTTTCGCCCCGTACCCAGCTGACGCTGACACTTTACGCTCAAGACCAGGTCACGACAGGATGACGATAATATTAAAAACGACAATGCGCAACATTTCTTGTTTTATCACATCGCGTGGTAAGGGCTGACACCAAACATGCCGTTATTGCTGTTCGTAGGCATGCGCATTTCGTAAGTTCCGCAGTTTTCGTGGGCTGCTTAGATTTATGAAATACTCTATTTGTTATTTGAGCTGTACAATGATTTTTATATATCATGCCATGTGTTTGGCAGACCTGTCATTTTCTTTTGAAGGATCAATAAAATATTGTTGTATTGTATTTCATCGTATTGCATTTGTTGTATTGTATTGTATTGCATTGTATTGTATCACGCGTCAAAGAGCACCCGGAAAAACTTGTCTTTCGTTAATTCTACGGGAGAATCCACTCTAAGATGTCACCTCTTCTCCCCCCCCCCCCCTCTCCTATGTTCCCCGCAGTGTAAAAGGTCGACACAATAAAAAATATAAAAAAAAGAAAA